>JABEEM010000550.1:0-69245 GCA_013363185.1 Fusarium secorum
GTTGCAGATCTGCAACTGGAGTTCTCTGAAGGGGAAAGGGATTCAGGGGTATCAGCGTCAACTTCCAATGAGCATTAGCTTCTCTCATGCAATTATGCAGCCCAGCAAAGAGCTGAACGAACTGCAGAATGATAACTCTCTAATCTGGTACTGACAGCTCTCGAAATGATGGAAATCACTGCATAATTATAGTCAAAGGTCCCCTAGAACTCGTAATGATTAGCACGACTCGCCTATCCACGTAGTCAATTACAGCAATCCAATCAATATCTCGCCTACTAGAGACGCGTATCTGTCGTGGCGGGGCTGGCAGGCGCTCATTGGTCACCGTGATTTTGGAATCGCAGTTCAGGGGCATAATGACCCCCAAATTACATTGGAGACGGGGGCTTCACTTGAATACGTAAAGCGAGAGCCTCACCTTTTTGCCTCGTAACTTTATTTGTTTTTTTCTCTTCAACGTCGAACCTGTCTCGGATTTCATATTCAAGACCCTCAATCTGATTTGTCCAAAAGTGCAACACCTATAGTAAGCATCAGCTCTGCTCACGATGGTGGTACGCAGAAGTACTGAGCAGTCAAATGCTTGGCTCAAACCTGTCGAGGACGATGAAGATGAGGGCTTTCTCACCGTGGCCGAAGATGCCGAAGCCAAAGGAATTCTCGACGATGGCAACAGATCGACGCTCAACTTGACGACGACTGAACTTCCTGTGTATATGAACATTCACCGGTAAACTCGCCCTTATCCTTGCTTAATCCCTGCCTACAGCTCAGAACTGCATGTTCTTGGTGAGCCATTGTATAAGCCCGCCAAGAATCGCAATACGCCTACCATGAGGAGTCAGCGTGCTAACTCTCCTTGAGTGTAGAGTCCGACGGTTAGTTCTTGCGAGTATTGGTAAGCCTCATCATAAGTCGTGCACGTATAAGTAATAAATTCTAATATACATCAGATGATCCTTATACTATGGAGCACTTCAGAGATCCCAAGATGAACGCTCTGGTTGTGAGGCCTCTGGTCGAAAGACTTTATAATCCAGATGATATCTCAGTCGGTGAGTTTGCAGCGCAGAATCTCACCCGGGAGTCTTCTCTGACTCCTTCCCGCCAGTTTATTGCTTGTTAGCAAACCGTGTATCCTTCCTAAGAGAGCAGTCTAAGGAGGTTCATCAGAGTGTCAACCAGGCGCGTGCAATTCTATGTGAGCTGCTCGCTAGTCGGGTCCTGCGCCGCTTCCACGAGGACAACCCAGGGCCACAAGGTCTTTTGCTGCTCTCGCACATCCTCGTTGAGGGCTTCGATCCATTCCAAGGAGCCCCTAGTCACATGGAGCGTCCAGCTAACCGACCCCAATGGCCTGGATCTGGTGATGCTTCTGGCTCTGAGAGAAAGGTCACAGCTCTTGAGTTGGCAATTGTCTCTGAAAGCAAGTTCTTCATCAGCTCTGCAGCCTGTCAACGAGCTGTCGATGCAGTTCATAACGGTCAAATCATTTACACGCCCCTTTCATTTATGGATTTCCTTCCAGATCACTATAAACGACGACCTATCTCTCTTTACGACCCTCGGACAGCACCTCTCCTCAACCACCACCGTCTTATTGTTCCTCGCAACCGAAATCTCATCGAACTCGTTCACTTTGTCATCTTACTGGTGCTCTACGTCATGACCATGATTTCTCGCCATTCTGAGGTTAATATGTGGGAGTTCGCGTTTTGTATATACACCTTCGGTTGGCTTCTCGAAAAGATGGCTGCGATTATCGAGCATGGCTGGGCAGTTCACGCACAGAACCTATGGGCCTTTCTTGACATCACTTTTGCTTCCATCTTTGGCGCCTATTTTATTCTCCGCATCTACGACTTTCTCCTCGATCAGCTTCATTCTGGCTACGGACTACCGATTCTTTGTATTGCAGCGCCTGTCATGTTGACCCGGGTTGCTTTCAACCTACTGCCGAACAACCTTGTCTTTATCTCTGTTCATGCTATGATGAAGGACTTTACTGTACTGACCTTCCTTGCCACATGGTGCTTTACCGGCTTTCTGCTCGCTTTGCAGTGGCTTGTTAGTGCGAGCAACGATGGCAATGAGGAGTTCAGCTGGTACGTGGTGGGCAAATGGATGCTCTGGATTTGGTTCGGTCTAGATGGTGAGGGTATTGAGGAGTCGGTGCGCTTCCATATCATCCTTGGTCCCGCGTTGATGATTGCCTTTGCGTTCCTGGGCAACACGCTCTTTCTGACCATTCTCATTGCCATGCTCACAAACACATTCTCCAAGATTGTGGCCGACGAAACGGCCGAGATTCAGTTCCGACGCGCTGTTTTGACTTTCGAGGGCGTCAAGAGTGATTCTATCTTTGCCTACCCCCCTCCCTTCAATATTTTGGCTCTGATGGTGCTCCTACCCCTGAAGCTTGTCACCACCGCTCGAATCTTCCACATTGTCAACGTGGCCCTTATTCGAACTCTCAACATGCCAACTCTGCTCCTCATTAGCTTTGTGGAGCGGCGCCGTCTTTGGATGCAGTCCAGACGTGCTTCTGGCAAGCGATCCAAATGGCAGTTTACATCTCTGTCACCCCATAATGATGTCCAGGCAGTCTTCAAGTCGATTCCGCCAACTGAGATTTCTGACATCATCGATCAACTCGACCCGTTGGGTGAAGTCCCAATTCTTGAGGACGATCTGATGCCTACGATGGCGGGTGACAACCCTCAGTCGAAGCTGAGAAGATGGAGAATGTTGCAACGAGAGGGGCATCGCCGAACAGATGATGCAGATGCGTGGAGTAGCTCAAGCAGCATAAAGAACGAGTAGACAATATCGAAGTTACAAGTACAGCATTGCATCGGCGAAAGGAGTTTTTTTTTTTTTTTTTTGGTTGGTCATATGTGTGGGAGGAGTTTTCCGACTTTTACAGCAAGACAAGAACTATATATAGAAAGAGTAGATGAACTATACCTTGTAATTCGAGATTTTTGAGCTCTATAACCAGTTCTGCTCCTACTTAGCATTTTATAAGAAGTGAAGTGGTACAGCAGCGCAGCTTGATGTAAGATACGAAACATAATAATCATAATGAAAGAGGCATTCGGTAAATACGTGAAACCATCTCATACTATCTTGGTTATGAAAACATGATAGAAATATTTATATCAGCATTGAAATATCCATGTTATCGAAATCTGTCATTATTTCACTTCAGGTTAATAAGTAAGTACTTCAGTATGACCAGGAGTGAAGCTGTCCTTGGGGGACCCACTCAAGCTGTTGTTCAATGGCCCCGCGGTCATGGGTGTCGCGGGCCTCGAACGGGAGCTAAGGTAGAGAAGCCCGAAACTTTCATAGACAAACATCACCATCACCAACGCGACTACAACAAAGAATAGCAATTGGATACCTTTTAATATACCCAAACTTCATTGATTACAAGCACACGATACGGAACGAAGGAAGGCATCTGAAATCTACTCATCATGGCTCACGGCGACGACCAACCGCTGTCTATACGACCATCTCCCGTCGCCGATCGCAAACCTCAGAACATCGCAGAGTTTATTGCTCGCGCCAACGCGCAACCTGGCGGTTTCAGAGCTATAAATGAGGCCAAGCTAAGAGAAGAGCTTGCCCAGGAGGAAGCGGAGTATGGGGATGCGCTGGACAGAGATGTTGACATGGCCGATGGGGACCAAGATGACGACGACGACCAGGATGCGCCGAGAGACCTCCAGGAAGTGCGCATGGAAATGCTAAAGAATCTTGAGTATGGACGCCCGCGTCGGTCCAGAGAATTGGCCGATATATCCTACAACATGATCATAAACTGACATCTCTCAGCGCCGCAGGAAATACAGCTCTTCTTACCCTCGACTTCCTCTCCCTCCTCATCTCGAAACAGAACCCTACACAGGCTGGCGTCACTCTGTCACAAGGCCTACGCGACATGGTTGGCATCGGTACATTGGGCACCGACAGGCTTGATAACCCACCCGTGACTCCAGCCAAAGTACAGGAACAGGAGAACATAGCATTGGGTCTGGCACTCATACAGACGAACAAGGCACGGGATGCTGCCGAGGCTGCTAGTGCGTTCCTGGAGAAAGAAGTTACGGTTGAGGGCAAGTACTGGGAGGAGATTACAGCAGTTCAGAAATCCGGGTGGTCGATATCCAGAGTGCCCCAAGAAAGGCACACACTTGGTGTTCGATTCGGTTTCTCAGAAGGTATGCCTCATTTGGATGGGTTCGCCAGCGCACGACCGTACTAACATAACCGATAGCTGCACCCGAGTACAGGAATAGTCTAGCACCCATGAGGCGAGGCAATGACGGGGCAGTTCAGCTTGATTGCGGCCGGCTGGGAGGAGTATCTGAGCGAGTTGTTGTGACATATGAAAGAGACGGTCAAGTTACCGGTCGCTCTGCTTTACCAGCTGAGACGGCTGCTGACGCTCCCTTGGAAGAGCGTGTTCTCGAAGCCCGAAATACCATCTTCTCACAAGAGCTATGGCACGAACTGACACGCGAAGCTCGCACCCTTGCAGCATACGATGTCAAGCCATACGACTCCCGCCTCATCTGCGATATTGATCCAGCATCCAAATCAAGGGTCATCTTAGAGCTGGTGCCGCTTGGCCCTCTAGCTTCTTCAGATGGTGATCTCCCTGATAACCAAATCGCTGAGACGATATCCCTTGCGCTGCATACCCTCCTTAGCTACGCTCATCGACAGAACGAGCTCACGAGAACTCGCCCTATTCCGCCTCACATCCCACGATCGAGAGGCCAGCAAACACATGCTCTTCTCCGTCCTATAATCGCTCGCCTCATGCACCTCCACAACGTCCAAGTCGTTACTAAGTACATTGGCGTCCTCGTTCAGTCTCTCCAGCGCGCTGGCTTCCCGTCACGTTTCGTCCTCAGCACAACCCCTATTTCTCTCACCGACTCAGATCCCGTGAATCAGGGACCCAACCAACTAGCATCGTCGCAGATTATGATTCGGAATATGCTCCAGCCCATCGAGTTCAACATCAAACTAACCATTCTTCCCAATGTCAGCTTCACCGTCCGCGGCCGGACATTCCTCATGCCCGTCACAGCGACTTATTACTATGTAATCACTCCCCCAAACTCACCTCTTTCGGCTGCATGTGCACCATATCGGGAAGGATATCCAGACGCAAATGCACTGGCTGATTACATCGGCACTGCTACCACACGCCTTCTCGTCGAGCACTACCTCGCTATTCTCCCCTCGCCATGGTCCAAAGGCATACAGGGCAATGCCATTCTCAACGCCAAGAACGAGGATTGTCGGATGGTCTTTACAGTCACGGAACAGCCGGCCCTCCATTTAAAGAGCACGTCTATCGTTGACGGACAACTGGTGTCCCAGGAATGGACGTGGTCAGACGACGCTACCAAAACACACGTTCAGGACATCATAGATACCGAGGTTTCCAAATTGAACCTCTAAGACTTGGTCGCCTTCGGCTGGAAGGGTAGGAGAAGAAGGTGGACAGTACATGCCCAGCTTTTGATGGTGCTCAAGAGGGTTACACCAGCTGTGGTGTAGTATAGTCACACCATGCATACAATACAATCACGCCCATTCTTACCTCCAAACTGGAAACAATGTGATATGTACTGAAATCATTTCTCTAACGTTGACATGGTGCATCTACGGATTGTTCGCCCTAGTGCAACATGCACGCCGCCTGCAATCAACACTGAACAAACATCTGCGAAGCATTTTCCTTGAGCCCACAGTCCAGAATATCCCATGGTGGAATCATTGTCCATGTCCCGTTGCTCACTTGATCGCGTTAAGGAAATTCCTTAGTCGAATTAACGCCGCGAGATGGGTCGTTCGGCTCCCACGATGTTAAGGTCGCAGCCCTGTAACTGTCATAACTCGTCCAACTCATAAAAAGCAAGCCGTATACCGTGATACTGTACAATGTGATAATTGATATCGTGACAATTTTTGGTCGACATACATCTATTAGTGGTTGAATCCGAAAAGATTCTTGAGGTCGTTGATACTGAGACGACCAATCTTGCTGCCTGCAGTCTCATCCAGTGCAGCCTCCACCATCTCTTTTTTCTTGTTTTGCAATTCTACGATTCGGTCTTCGACAGTCTCCTTGGTCAAAATGCGATACACCTTCACCTTCTGTTGTTGCCCAATTCGATACGCTCGATCGACGGCCTGCATCTCGATGTATGGATTCCAGAAAGGATCCATAATAATAACCCGAGACGCGGCGGTGAGGTTCAGGCCTGCATTTCCAGCTCGGAGGGAAACCAGCATAACCTTGGTGTCCTTTCGCTCGCGGAAATTCTGAGCTGCAATGTTGCGAAGAGTTGCTGACATTGAACCGTCGTATCGCTCTGGCTTAGCCATCTTCTCATGTGACATGGCGACCTGTAGCAGATCCAATAACAGGGTCCACTGAGAAAAGATGATGGTCTTCTCACCGGTTTCCTCGATCTTCTTGATGAGATTCATGCATTCCGTGACCTTGGCGGCGGGTTCCCAAGTCTTGCGTAGATATCGCATGTACTTTTTGAACGCCTCGCGGTTCTTGTAAGCCTCCTTACGCAAGGTCTTAAGCATAGCAGGCTTGACACCCGATGACTTTGCCTTCCCCTTCCCCTTATTCTTCCGTTTCCCCTTTCCTTTACTCTGTATCTTGACCGATACCTTTTCGTCCTCATCCGGAAATTCGTCATTAACGATGAAACCTTTGAGATTGCCCTTTTTGTCCACCTCATCATCTGACTCGTAATCTGACTCTGACTCTGACTCTGAGTCATCGTCAGATTCATGTGCAGCTTGTTCCATACTGGATTCTTTCTTGACGGTTTCCGGCATGTGCACCTCACGAAAGATTTCGTAGGAAAAACACTTGACAGGGTCGAATTGGCCGCGACAGACGGGGCACTTAGCCCGGCTGCTTTCTTTTCCCTCCTGCAAATTAACCGCCGAAGCGCTTTCTACAATCTTAACAAGGCATTCACTGCAGCTATCGTGGCCGCAGGGAATAAAAAAGCTGGGGCATTGAACGGCATCATAGCAGATAGGACATTCGAACGCCTCGACCTCCTTGATCCTATCCACTATAGCTTGATCCAATTCTTTGACCAGCTGTTTTTTATCTTCATCCGGGATAGACGAAGAGGCGGCCTCGTCGACATCCAGATTGAGATGTGGATGGCAACAAGCCTGGCGCAAGCGAAGCAAGAGAACAAGAATGTTGGAGTAGTTCTTGCTGACCGTCCCCTCACGAAGATATTTGCTGAACTGGACCCTGGCATGTTTTTCAAGCTGGGAATAGAAATCGCGCTCCTCAGGTGACAATTCGGCATAGATGATTTCTTCCGTCTTCTCGGGGAGCACAAGGATAGGCTTACCGTTGAGTTTTGAGCTTTTCTTACGTCGGAGCATGATGGCTTTGAGAAGTGCTTGTAACTTATCCATGGCCATGTGTTTGGGGTCTCCATTGCGGCCAAATAGAACACCAAATCCCTGACTGAGCATTAGCGACAAACTGGCATTTGAAGGCTGATTGGCATACCTGTCGGAACTCTTCCCACTTCGAGTACGGTTTGATCCTCAGGAACTTGACAAGAGAGTACAGTTCTATGATTCCATTCATCATGGGTGTTCCTGTCAGACACCATCGGTGGATCGATTTCAGTTGGGTGCAAGCTTTGGCACCCTTTGTGTCCTTGTTCTTAATGCATTGTGCCTCATCAAGAATGACACGGTAAAATTGGGCCTTGACTGGGTGCAGAAGTGATAGTTTGGAACTGATGGTCGTGTCGTTCCAGTTGACGTTTCCTCCCCTTTCCTTATGATCCTCCATGATCTTTTCAAATCGCTTGAGCTCTTGTGCCACCGTACCATATGTTGTCAGCACCACGTCGTATCTAAGCAACTCATCAATCGAGGCCTTTTTGCCGTGATGAACATATACTGAGAGCCGGTGTGTTGGTTTGGTCTTGGTAGCAATTTCTTCTTCCCATTGACGTAGGAGAGCCACAGGGGCGACGATGAGGTTTGTCTAACATCTTAGTACACTAACTTGTTTGTCAATCGGAGACACACACCTTTGGCCTTGTGGGTGCCCGTCGGTCCAAGAGGAGCGAAAGTGTTGAAATCGTCTTCCCAAGCCCCATGTCATCAGCAAGAATACCGCCTTTGTTAGTCCCTGATTCCATTTTCTTCATCCAGGCTAGAGCAATGTCCTGATGGGGATACAGGGGTCTCTTCAACCCTTCTGGTGCCTCGCCTAAACCTGCCTTGGGAAGATCCATATCAGCAGAGATATTTTTCAGGAGAGCATCAAGTTCTCCTTGGTCTAGCTGAGGCGTATGGAAACTGTCCGCTTCTCTCGCGAAACTCATCAGATGGGGGTTTATTGGCGTGCCATCGGCATCTAGCCCGCTCACGAAGTCAAGTCCGTTACTCCATCTGGTTAAATTGGCGAGTCCTGATAAATTTGATGAAGAACCGGGTGAGCTGTAATTGTTAGGCCAGACGCCAGCAGGAGGCGCACCAGGATGACGCCTAGTCAGGTCTGGGTAATTCATGCCGGAAGCCAGGATTGGACGACCAGAAGGAGTTGGTGGTTGGCGAGTAACAGATCCGGCGAAGATAAGATCCGGGTCGTCCTTAATGGCATTGTGGTTTGAGGATGTTGCCACAGGTATGTACTGAGGGACCATTCGCCTTTGGGGTATGTTGAAAGCTGGCCTGGCGCCTGAAGAATCATCCCAGCGCGCATCATAAGCGCCAGGGATCCGAAAGAGGTCGTCATCTGCGTCATCAAGCGGGGTAGAAAGGGCAGGCTGGCTGTTCATGAGTCGTGTAAAGGCGTTATTTTGAGAAGATTGTGAGCCTGAAGGTTGATTGGAAGGGCCTTGACTCGAAAGTTGTCTCGCGAGCTGTTGGTCTGCCCATTCCTGCTTTTGTCTCTCTTCAGCCTTCAGTTGTTCAGCGATGAAGTCGGATCCTATGTCATCATCGTCCCTGGTGTTCTTCCGTCAGCAGTGAAGGAGACAATAATACTACCAAGCAGCTTTACCCAGTAAGGTCTATGAAGTCAATATGGTCGTCAGCATTGCCGTAGGCCATGGCAGTCGAGAAGGTATTATCTTCAGGGGAAATGCGGCGTGTCTTGGCGTGATTGTCATGAAAGGAGAGGCGAGCTGAGTCGGCACCCCTCTTTCGATCAGGTAAGCGCCAGACACCGTGTCGTGATGGAGATTGCATGGCTTTTGATGCTCCAGGCTCACCATCCTCTGGAGAAAGGTCAGCTTGATGCTCTTGGCTGTAGGCCTATTGAGTGATAAAATCAGGGATTGGAAAGTAACACATGAAGTTAAAAGATCCAGTCAGAAGAACTCGGGTGCTAAAGATATGACATGGGCAATAAAGAAGAAATCACATATGAAATGTGCATAGAGTATGTTTCAAGAGCTTCGTACCTAGAGTTGATGATCCAGGGAAACGATCTTCGGGGACGTGGTGATGAGATTCACCATCTGCAAGTGATATTAGACAACGAGAAACAATGCCGTTAGGGTTATGCTGAGGGGTGGGACGTACTAGTAGTACCAGGCTCCTTCTTCAGTTTCAAGGTTTGAAGAAGCTTCTTGAGGCGAACGATCTCCGAGTGAGCCTCTTGTCTCATATCCTCAGCCCCATCATACGTTGCCTCAGAAAGGGACTCTAAGACAACCTTTTGCACAGTCAGCTCCTCCTGGATCTCCTCGAGACTCATCGAGGTTGTGTCAGCCATCTTGTGCTGCAGCCTTGAGAAAGGCGAATGAGACAGCACACAGGCGCAACGACAGCATTCAAGACCCTCTCGGTCAGCAACAGCGACAGGCCACCGGAGGCAAGGGGCCGCCCATGAATGTTCCAAGGGTACGCAGCAAGACCTCCGGATGCTTGAGGCGGCAGGGTAGTGATGGCCGGCCTATCAGGATTCGTATCACGATCTCGCAGTACCAGTTATCGCAAGATGCGTAGTGTTAAAGAACGTTATTCTTCGCACGTGCACAAATGAAGATTGCAAGCGGCTGAGGTTGGATGGCGGTTTATTGTAAGGTTTACATTTAATTTTGAGGTGGAGCTCCTTCAGGGACGATTATACCGGGAGTATGGGAAGGAGCTCGCCGCGTCACGCGTTAAGCGATTCACTGCAGTTGAAAGTGGAGGAGGGCCTGAGGGGCTAATGCAGGCAGCCCTCGGGGGGAAATATTAAACGACTCCAAATGCACCAAAATTCGCTGGCGTTCCACCCATCGAGGGGTCGTTTTTTATTTCCCCCCCTAGGCAGCAACAGCCATTGTACTGTACCTATTGTAGTGGGGGAGGGGCAATCATGGATGACAGGCAGTGCCCCCCCCACCTTGAAATGGAATGGATCCCTTGCATGAAATCATTAATCATTATCAGAGCCTGCCTTAGCGCCACCTAAGCTGAGTTAGGTACCCTACTGCAGTCATTTTCAGATAGAGACCTCTATACGGCATTACAACATAAGGAGCCTCACATAAGGCAGTTCTTGGGTAAAGGTATGACTCCAAGGTATTATAACTATACCTACCTACCTAGCCTAAGTAAGGTATGATGCCCACCAACTTATCTTAACCTACCTTAGGTACTATGCAGGAAACTGAGGCGGAGTGCAACAAATGTTCTTTGGCCATGTCTCAAATCCCACCACAACTTTAATGCAGGCAAAAGTATGTTTTCAAGGGAATAGGCTATGGGAATGAACACCAACATGCAGTGTACACCGCCTCTTGATAAAATGGCCTTATACGTGGCACTCTTGCAAAGAGCACAAAGGTCACACAAAGTGCAGCACCAGTGTGAGGTGAGCACAGCATTCCGCCTCATTTTCAAACAGGCAAGGTTGAAAGTAGAAAAAGGAAAGGATATCAGATTTGTACCAACTTTGCTTGGACGAATCACAAGCCTCGCCATGCCCGTCGCAATGTCAAACGCCTTGTGCTCCATCATGGCCCCTTTGAACGCCGCAAAATACAAAGAAATATGCACAACATTTCCAACCTGATACCTAGATATTCACAATTCAATTATCATCTCCAGTGATTTTATGCCAGACTTTCTCCACTTTGTGAGTGAACCAATCCCAAATTCCTTCGTCTTTATCATCGTCATCGTCGCCACTGTCACTGTCGCTGTCGCTGTCACTATCACCATCCTTACTTCCGCTGTCCTTAGAGGGGACAGCCGACTTTGATGGTTTCACGGGTTTCTTGAGTGAGACTGTCGCCTTGGCGGACTGCGTAGGGGCAACTGGGACCGTAGGTCGTCCAGGCTGGGTGGGCTTTTGAGGCACAGTTGGCCGCTCGGGATGACTTGGCTTCTCCGGCAAAGTTGGGCGAGCCGGCTTCTTGGGGGCGGACGGAGGATCAGCAGGTTCCTCGGGTGTATCTTCGGGCTTGTGCACGCCGATGGGCTTCAGGGGAAGCCGTAAAGTTCCGTTGTTGGGGCTGGGCGTCAAACCAACGGAGTCGCACAACATGTTGTACACCTCAATGTTTTCTGGTCATCTCAATCAGTAAGTGAGAAGAAAAAGCATACTCTCAGAAATCAACTTACGGAAAACTTCGATCTGGCTGTTCGCTGGGTGGGGAAACGCAGGGCCACGGGCAATGAAAATGGCCCTCATAAGTGGATGCTCATGGTCATAACCATGAAGGCCTCGCGGATGATATACGAGATTCTTCTTCTTTCCTTCTTCAACATTGAACTCGTCTTTGGTGACAATGGCCCATCCTGTCTCCGGAACAACCCACAACGGGGCGATGCGGTGATGCTTGGAGAAGTGATATCGCTCGGGCATGTCGACATCACGAAGATAGACTTCAAAGTTGGGGTTTGACTTTGACTTCTCCTTGAGCTCATCATAGAGTCCTTTCAGGTCGTCAGGATTCTTAGGACGAAGACCGTAGAGCGGCCAGCCATCGATATGTTCAATCTTGTCAGTATCGATGAGGTCTTCGAGCTGGATTAGTCTTGAGATATCTGTGGTTGCCATACCGTGATCGGAGACGACAATCACATTGACAATGTCGGTCAAGTTGCGTTGCTCAAGACCATGGAAGACCTGTCCCAGCATGCTGTCCACATTACTGATGGTTTGGCGGATCTCGGTGGAGTTGGGACCGAATTTATGACCATCACTATCGACATGAGGAACGTAAGCGGCAATCAATTGTGGTCGCATGTTGCCAGTGTCCACGGTCTTGTCCTCAAAGCCGGGCATATCAAGAAACTCCATGATTCTGGAGACCTTGTTCTCAAGTGTTTCTTTGCCATTGAACTTATCCATCAAGCTTGGTTCAGTGTGAAGGACATGTGCCTCGCTTCCTGGCCACATATGGACAGCACTCCGAACCCCTTGCTTCTCTGCTGTAACCCAGAAAGGCTCTCCTCCCCACCATTTTGGGTCAAGGCTCTGGCCAGGATGGGTGTAGTAGAATTGCGATTGCATGTCAGGATCCCAGAAGGTATTGCTGACGATGCCATGGCTTTCGGGATATAAGCCTGTCGCAAGAGTGTAATGGTTCGGAAAGGTGACTGATGGAAAAGAAGGATGCATCCATTTCGGCGACACTCCCTCAGCAACGAACGAGTTTAAGGTAGGCGTCAATCCACGTTGGAGGAAGTCGGCGCGGAAACCATCCAGGCTGATGATGAGGGACGTGGGCGCAAAGAGGGCGGTTCCATTGCTGACCAGGGGTTGGTTCGCCTTGGTGAATCTGTTCCTGCGATTCTTGGATAGCTTCCAGGCTAAGAGAATCAAGATCGCGAAGCCTATAGCGATCAGGGAGTGAATGAAGACCCACCAGCGCCAGCTGCGACGTCGCTGGGCCTTTGCTTCGGCAATCATATTTAGATGATGTCGATCCAATTCGTCACTATCATCCCTCTCGCTACTCTCGCCAGTTGAGCTTCCTTCCTTCATACCTCCTTCTTCCATCTCATACATCAACTCTCCGTCCTCTCCATGTTGAGCATGCTCCACAAGTTTCTCTCGTTTCTTCTCTCTCCGTTGGCGTCGAGTTTTTCGCTTCTCAATCACAAGATTTTCGGCGGAACTGTTGATCGAACGATTTCCTGAACTGCTTCCTCGACGACCAAACATTTTGCCTATATTAGGTACTGCGAGTCCTGAGCCACGGCGCTCCCGTTCTTTCTTTTGTCGCGAATCGGTAACAAGACGGTCGATATCTTCCTCTTCCATCAAGACGATACGATCATGAGCACGCAATTCTCTACTGTTTCTCGCACGCGAGATAAGTTCGTCATCGTCGGTATCGGTATCTTGATCGCTACGGGAGTGAAGAGACGAAGCATCGTCGTCGTATGCGATAGGAGAGAGGAACGAAGCATTGTCGCGATCCTCCCTAGAAGGGTTCGTATTTAAGTTGTGGAAGGACATGATGACTTGACGTCGAAATGTCTCTCAGGAACATGAAATGTCCTCGCATCTGCTACGTCGCCGCTGTCGCATTTATTAGGGAATTCCTATTTAAGGGGATGTAAGACATGGTTAGACCCTTGGATAAGCCATGTTCAATGCCGCGAATGAGACCGGGGGTAACTTCCACCGGCTCCGTTTTCGACCCACAATCGATGTCAATGGTGCGATCATGTCGAATTAATGTTTTTATTGGTGGGTTCTACAACCTTTGAACTTTGAATCAGATAAATGGCTGACTGTTCAGCCCTTCCAAAGCTCCAAGCCTCAATCATTGATGACCCTTGGAACATGTTAACAACAGGAGATACTTCTTATTCATTCTCATTTATACAGGGCAAAAGTGATACTCAGCCACACATTGACAGCATCACAGACTAGACGGACACCTTGTTGGCAAGTTTCGTCCCTGGATTCCTGTGGCTCCGTCTAGGTGTATTTTAGTCCAAACACTAAAAACAATAGCTCCTTCTCGCTGCCTGTGATGGACGTACCCAAAGATAGATAGGCAAAAGGAAAGGTTTGCGGTTTGTGTGGATCGAACACACGACCTTCAGATATCGAATCCCGAAGTTTGACTTCAGTCTGACGCTCTCCCAACTGAGCTAAACCCGCTGTTACTTACAGACAATGATCATATTGCATCTCATGTCGACTTCCAACGGCGAATCGAAGAGGAATTTCGTTATCTTGTGGGATATCGCCACGATGAAGGGATATAAGACTAGACTGTGGGTTTGAAGTCGTATTTAAAAGACCATTTCTTAACACTTGGCTTGCCCTGTATTTATTATCATCCAACGCCTGGGCTTTGCTGAACCTTGACTGACCTTCTACAATTTCCCACCTTTGCTTGCAAACCAACCCTCAGCCTCATCTCGTCCCAATAAACTTGAAATCATAATCCTCCCAAAGACATCTATATCATCTGCCTTTGCCTCAGCGAGGACACCATTAAAGATGGCATTTCTCACCACATAGTGGTCCTTATCTCGCCACGCTTCAGCAAATTCCAATGGGGTCGTAGCATTCCATAAATATGCGGACAGTGTCCATGAGTGGCATAGACCAAGCCTTCCATCACACTGAAGCATCTTGCAGCCGGACATGATACGATATGTCTGTACAAGATAGAATGAAAATAAGAGAGTCCGGCGCAGTGACTCCTGGAGAATCCAATCTTGCCAGAAGGCCTTTGTCGGGGCTATAGGGTATAGGGGAAGCGTGCCAGGTGTGCCCTCGATGTCAAACTGGGCATAGGAGAACAATGACATCGCGGAAGCCTCTATGGCTGGAATGATTCGTTCTGCTGATGTACGAGCACCTATGTCGCCGTCGTAGAGCCTTATTATCTGGTAAAGGATGAGAGCCTGGGTATGAGCTAGACAGTCAAGGGGCGTTATTGGTGGCGGCGCTGAGAGTAGGTCGTTGACGCGAGACTCTATGCTACGAAATATGATGGGCGAATTGACACGATTCTTGGCCAGGTATAACGCACAAGAGGAGTGGGCATCTGCGTTGAGGTTAGTGAGCGCAGACGATAGTTGAGCTCTGATCTTCACCCTGCATAGACCGAGGCATGGCATCTTTATAGAGGAGTGGATGACACCACGGTGTTTGATTCTCAAGAACCATCTTCTTTGGAGCTTCTTTGATCTCATCAACAGCCCACTGAAGGCGATTCAAGATATGTGCTGAGACATTGCCAAAATCTTGTGTTGACGGACCAGTTAATGCCAAAGGCTGTTGAGCAAGTTCTAGTGCCACATCTTCTAGTGGGAGATCAAACGTATCCAGACCATTGGAGCTTGCATCAATTCTTGAGATTATGGTATTGAAATCTTCAATGATGGACCTGCTGATGGGAAAGCTGCCAGAAACTTGAGGGGACGTTTCACTGGTCAACAGACAATGTGGTACTGTCTCTGGCGATTCAGACTGAGGGGTCAGCTGCCCCCGTATCGTCCTTGTGGGATACTGGCAAGATATCTGTCTCTGAGAGCATCGGAGACATGCGGGTAGAGCAAAGTCGCAACGTCGTTTCGCTTTGGTGCAAGCAGTACAGGACTTCCGCCGAGTTGGAGGGTTGCGGCGTTCTCGAGCGGTAAGAGACATATTAGAAAAGGAAAGCCGCAGTGGTTCATAAATGCCCGGAAGTGAAATTAGCAATGCTGATGATTCTGATGGATGTTGGAAGCTGAAAGTCTGACGGCGAATTACGCATCTAGCGCAGTGGAGAGAATCGGGAAAAGTGGGACTAGGCGGAGTTCCGCCCGGTGCAAGAGGTTCCGGCTCCGGGGCATCTGCCGTGAGAATAGCGGATCTCCGGCGACGCGATGAAGTAATCTATGGGATGAAAGACTTCCCCGCAAGTCAGTCCGCGGGTATCTTCTATATAATGAGGGCCTGTGGTACTTCAAAGAGACTAAATAGTTGGCCTCACATATCATCTGCACGCCACATCGTTTGACAACTTGGAAATGTCTACCCCTCAAATATTCGTCTCAGGCGCAACAGGTTGTCAGGGAGGCTCTGTCGCTCGCTACCTGCGATCCAAGGACATCGCTGTCCACGCCCTTGCCCGCGATCCTAACTCTGATAAGGCCAAAGCTCTTGAGACTATTGGGGTCAAGCTTATTCCTGGAGACTATGACAACAAAGCGGCTCTCAGAGAGGCCATGAAGGGCTGTACATGCCTCTTTCTTGTCCTTATGCCCGACTTCACAGACCTCACTGCTGAGAGGCGATGGGCAACCAACGTCTTGAATAGTGGCAAAGAAGCTGGCGTCAAGCATGCCATCTTCTCAAGCGGCTTCAGCGCGGGCAATCCCGACCAACTGACTGCCATGGAGCCAGGAAGCTTCACTGATATAATCATGCGCAATAAGCATACAATTGAAAACCAGACTCGTGATGCAGGCTTCGAGCACTGGACAATCTTGCGCCCGGGAGCTTTCATGGCCAACTATGTCGAACCCTTTGTCAGAATGTATCCCGACCTCGTTGACAAAGGAGTCTTCGCAACTGCTATGACACCTAACACTGTTCTCCCCTTGACTGATACAGTCACTATCGGAAAGTTTGGTGGCGAAGCATTTCTGCACCCAGCCAAGTTTCATGGAACGGAGATCACATATGCCGATGAGTGGATTGAAGTGGAAACCATCTTACAGAAGCTCTCCAAAGCCGTGGGAAGGGATTTCAAGGGAGAGTACCTTTCTGATGAAGAGATAATGGACCAGAAAGCCACCAACCCTTTCATAGCTGGTCAACTTGTCATGAGAGACATGGCCAAGCTTGCGACCAAGGAAGAAGTTGAAGTATGGGGAATCCCGCTGAGCACATTCGATGAGTTCCTTGAACGGGAGACACAGGTGCTTCATGAAACATACCACAAGGCAGCTTGAATGGCACGAGCACCTGAAAATCTATGAGCGACTAATTTGATGGCATAGGAGATTGACTCTGCGAGAATGTGTATGTCGATGATATTAAATCGTTATTGAAATGATGATGGAAAATACGGCAGATCATAGCACCAGCCAGATATCTGCGTGAAATAAGTGTGCACTACTCTTGCTCTGAGCCATATATAGTATCTTGTCGGAAAGGACAGACACCTGTAAGTTTGTATTTAATTGTGTGTGACACCTCGACTCTGCCGTTGTAGCTAGGAGGCCTTCTTATGGCAGCCCAGTCCAAGTTACATAGATAATACTCAAAAGCCTGCCCACAGGCTGTCAACCGATATGCGCCGTCACCGTCAAAACGCCCCCGAAATGCCACAAGCCTCCTTTAAACCCTAGTTGCGCGTGTATTGCCAAGAATGTCGTAAGTCTCAGCCCCTTTGGCCAAGAAAATATGATTACCCGGCACAGGAAAAGATCACTGTGCTACCCCGATAGCTCCTGGAGCTTCACGTTGACTCACGCCCACTTCGGCGGTGTGGACGGCACCCTTACTGTTCGTGTCGTGTGGTAGGCCAGGTTCCTCGGTGCCTGGGGTGGTGTCGCCGGTCGCGTTCTCCTGTTGTGTATAGCTTCTATTGCCACCAGCCGAACTTCCTGCAGCACTGCTTGATTCGCCAATACCGCCTACTGCCCAGTCTCCTCGAGATTGCCGCGCCGAGGCTGACGCTGGATAAACCCCGTCAGAGTCATATAGAGTGCTTCCTCTCATTGCTGGGTTTTGTGGCCACCCCAAAGGCATGCTAGACACCCGACGATGTTGCCCCTGACTTTGATTGGTAACGCCGGCAGGCACATCGTTTGCAACAGGGCTGTTGGCGTTTTCTTGGGAGCTGCCATTGCTTGATGTCGCGAAGACCGCAGCATTCTTTTCGTTGATGTCCTTCTTGTCCTTCTTATGTCCAAAGGCCGCGGCTGCGCCCCCACCAGCAGCCAGAGCGGCAACGGCAGCAGCGGCTGAGGATCCAAAACTCCGAAACTGATCAATGGGGCCACTGTCTGACGTTTCGTCAAAGAATATCCAGAACATACCGGCGAGTAGGCCGGCGAGAATCAAAATGGTGATAATGGCGGCACCAGCCTTATCACCGGCAGGCAAAGTTTTATAATCCAAATCAGGGGTCGTTCGCCCAACGTCTTCGGCACCACCGCCAGGATTGGCTTTGCTTGTTCCTCCAGTGTCCTTTGTTAACGGGGCCGGTCGATCCTGGATCATGCAGGCAAGAGTAACTTCCAATGCGGCCATTTGTTGACCAATGGTGACTTCGCCCTCGAACTTGTCCTTGGTCCAGTAGAGACTACACATTCGATTGTTGTCACCTCCCGTGCACTTGTCCGTGGCTGCAACAGCGGAAGCACGCAAAAGGGGCATGATAGTGTCGCGAGTATGGGGAGCCCATTGCGTAGTGACAGCAAGCCAGCGGCTCAGATATGCCTTGAAAGACTTCTGGTCGAGGTTGCAAAGTTTCACGGGTTCACAGGCTACCTCTGTCATGATGTTCTTTTCAGGCCCTGAGAAAAAGACTTTGGCACCCACAAGAAGATTGTCGAGGCGATCCTTCCAGACCTGGCTTTCGGTAAAGTTGTACATGGCAGCGGCGCCGAGAATCATACCGCCCGCGTTGTAAGAGAATTGATAGGGGACGAGTTTCGTGCAGTTGTTGCCGATATGAGCACCGTCATAAACGTACCAGCTCTTAGGGTCAATAAACTCAACTGCTTCCATCCAGTCCCATGTTCTATCTGCCCAGTCGGCATAACTGCTATTGCCAGTGAAGAGAGCGAGGCGGGCACCTAGAGCAAAGAAACAAGCTTGAGAAATCGAATTCTTGTAGTCGTAACCCCTATTCCACTGCAATCGGTTGTTAGCCCATGAATATCAATTTCGACTGATGATAAACATTTGACGCTAGGCACCCCGGTGACGCCACGAAGATTTGACAGGTGATGATGGCGCAAGTCCGAAACTACACATAATTGAATCACTAACCTGAAAGATTTGCCATCTCAAACCGCCATTGCAATGCTCTGTATCCCAACGAGCTGCCTGGGTATTGAAGACGGCTTGTGCAAGTCCAAGCCATTGTGGTTGGTCTTCTGCAGGGTGGGGGAAGTTGTACTCGGCAGCCGACATGACAGCAAGTCCCCAGAATCCCTGATCATCGTTTCCTTCGGTTCTTGTCTGGTTAATAGGCATATAATCGTCGTGATCGCCGACCTGGAAAAGAAGTGCCTGTTTGGTGATTTCGACATATTGAGAATCGCCAGTGTATGCCCAATAATCGACGAGTGTTCCCATAAAGGCGCCAGCGTACCACCCTGGCAGGAATTGTTAGTATCAACAGATGGAGCAATGTCGATTTGGGGAACGCGTCCGTACAGTAATAAGGATCAGGTAGTAGACCTGGTGTTTGTCCGGGTTCGTCGCCATGATACATGCCAACCATATCCTTGGCGATTGATTTGGCAATCGATTTAATCGAACCTGAATTGAGTTTCTACGTCAGAATGCGCGATATCGGGAGGACAAAGTACCAAGCAAGCGGCTCGGCGACTGTTTCACGGTGTAACTCACTCGTCGAATTAGGATCCAATTGGTAGGCCAAGGAAAAGCGATTGAGCGTCAGTAGCAGGGCAGCTATGATGCCGCCTGCACCGAGCCTTGGCTCTGATCTCGATGTTGACGGGAAGCGCATGTCGACGATGAAGCGAGAGGGGCGATAAGCTCAAAGACGACAACGATGATACGTGTCGAGCTTCATGAGGATGCAAAGATAAAAAGAGAAAGAAACGAGCGAAAGGATGACGATGAGAAGTGGAGAGAGAGACAGAGAGAGACAGGCGTGGGCGGAGGTTACCTGCGGATGAATCAATGAGTGAGTGAACGCCCTGGACACGGGGATTGGGATGGCAGCCCGGGGGTGGCTAGGAACCTAAGAATGGAAGAAACCTCGACAAAGAAGCAGGGGTTAGGCATTAGAAGCGGGATTACCTCAAGGTACTCCGTAAGGTAGAGCTAAAGCCAGTGTAGGTGCACAAGGTACCTACTTTTTTTTCTTTTTTTTCTTTTTACCTCAGTTTATTATAAGGTCACAAAGGATGGAAACTTTAAAAGTTGGAGGTCGGGCATTCAGTGCAAGACTTGATCAAGGACGACAATGAGATCAATTGGGGGCTGACAGAAGAATACCGGGAGATATATGATATATTCGCCAGTCATTGGATGCTTGTACAAGAGGTTGAGCAAATGGCAGCAAATTACCCTCGTGTAGCAATTCGAGGTACATCGTCAGCCTAAGTGCAGAGTACAGCACCTCCAATTAATCATAAAAGTAACCTTTTTTCCGTAAGCGGGAGCCATTCAAAAAGTCCCATCCAATCCTCTAGGTACTATACTTAGTTAGCCCGGGCATAGCCATGGAGATACGAGGAGGAAATGTCACTGACCAACTGTTCTTGATAACATTTGAATGTTTCACCCCTCGAAATATCGTTAGATGAATGCATACCACTCACCCATTCAACTCGTATCGGGCACCTCGGATATACATACATGCCATCCAACTGCATCATTATTAGCAGCTCACAGCTGAATAATTCCCCTCCGACCCGCCATCCCCAAGTCCAAGCTAGCCTCTTATGCGTAGAGATTTGCCAATACGAGCAGGCGAGAACCTGGAACGGCCGCCCTAAACTCCACCCTCTGCAAGCTCTAAGGCTCCGTCGATGCGGCCGAGTTAGCTTGAGGGATCCAGATGTGATGTGCCAAACCCAGACGGGCCAAGTCCAGTTTGTATCTGAATGGTATGTATCCGTACATACCTAGGTACCTATCAACCTCTTGAAAAAGAATATCACAATGTGAAGAGCAAGTCTCGGTAGCACGGCAGCCAAACATATGTGATTTGAGAGGTTTTGTGGTTGATCCAGTAATTTTATTTCAACAGTTCAGGTTATAAGACAAGAATTTGGGGCCAAGCCCGTCGCTTGATTACGCTCAGTAAATGACTGAACATCCATCCCTGGCCGGTCCTTGCTCGGCTGACATTTGTTATCGAGATTCTCGTGTTCACCTTGATATCCCACTGTTGATGACTTGCATGGAATTTTGACATGGCCCAACTACCTAACCTCAATACCCTGATTCAACACACTTTTGTATCAAAGCACCATAGAAGAGCTTGCATAAAACATCCGGGAAGGGTCAAGTCGGTAGTCGATTGATCTATTTCTCTTTTGTTTTAAGGGTTTGTTTATCGATTCTCCGTAAACCGGCCGAGCCTGACGAACCATGGACCCATCGCAAACTAGGTCAATCCATGGGAGCATTGATATTGACTACGTATTTCCAAGTGACCAAGGTTCCAGACTTTCGAAAACAGGCATTTTGGTGTTTGTGGAACCAACCATCAAAACACTTGTTCCCCGGAAATGGTCGATTCAGATACTGATCAGCGGTTCCGTCTTTCATAGCCGAGGCGAACTGAATGAGATACTACATAGAGGTTCATATCGCAAACACACTCTTTTAGTCCAGCGGTGTTCCCCTCGTTACGCTAACCGCAAACTCCTCCTTTTTGTCCAACTTTCATATAGACGCCAGTGTTACCAATTGTCTCATGTTCGAGGCACAACTGGTACTGCTTGTTGCACATCTTCTTCTCCCCCTCCTGCTCAACGGCGATTGTAATGTGTTGCCTTATTCTATTAATCATTTTGAGTCTGAACCCAACTCCGTTGCTGGTTTCTTGTTC
Organism: Fusarium secorum; assembly: GCA_013363185.1. Taxonomy (NCBI): domain Eukaryota; kingdom Fungi; phylum Ascomycota; class Sordariomycetes; order Hypocreales; family Nectriaceae; genus Fusarium; species Fusarium secorum. The sequence goes on from JABEEM010000550.1 coordinate 21,765, forward strand.
AGGGTACCTTACTCAAGAAGCTTCTGAGCCAGTCGTTTGCTCAACAAGCCTCTTCTGGTCATTTATGCTGACCATTCTATTCAGTGGATGCTCCGTCTCACAGCGTGTCCCAAGTATTATCATCAGACTCTACTGGTTCATCCTCGCTTGAGTCGCCCGCATTTGTAAACTCCCGAAACAGTGCAATGTCCTCAAACCTGTCAGACAGGCTCTCCACACTTGCTTCTTCAGGATCCGTCATGGCAAGATTCAAATCAGCCATGAAAGTCGCCCGTATATCTTCCGACGGACTAGTCAGTCTGTTCTCCTCAAACTGTACCATTAGTCTTCGTGCTTCGTCTGCGGATAGATCGCCTTGCTGAAGCGCCATGGACAATATGCTACGACCGATGGTTTCGGCAAATCGGAATGCTCGTCGTAGTTCTCCATAGCTTTCGACACAAAAGAATAGGTAAAAGCGCCAGGCAGGATCCTTTGTATCTCCTAAGATCGCATTGGCGATGTGGATCAGAGCAGTGTGCCACAACATCGTGTAAGATGAACATGCATATTTTTCTCGGTATACCACCACAAGACGCTTGAGCTGATTCACGGATGCCTTGTATGCAGCGTCAGGCGAGCTGCGCCTGCAGGGAAATGTTTTCAGTCGCAGTGGTTTCGGCGAGTCCCTCGCACGAACTGTAAATGGGCGAAGGACACACAGAATAGCGACATGGAGCCAGATACTGCCATTCGGTTAGCTCTAACAGAAGGACTATTGTTGGGAAGAGGCGAGAAAGTCGAAACGTACTGAAAGACCAAAACATGATGCCGACTCTGCTCCGAACGCACCATAGATGGAGGCAGTGTTTCTGCCCAAGCTATCAACTCTCGATATTTGTATTCCGCAAAGGCGAGTGCAATGTGACTGCTGAGGCTTTCGCGCGGGAAAGGTTGATCACGGTAGTATTTCAATGTCACTTCGTGCATTATTCTCCAAAATCGACATATAATCGGGAACGTGTCCCCCATGTACGTCTGCTTAGGTGTCTGCTGATGAGACTCGGGGCTGGGCTCCGAAGGGTCATACCATTCATGTCCTGGTATTGGGACTATAGGGGGGTGCTCGGGATACGAGAGGCCAGGTTGTTGATAGAACAAAGCCATAAGCCTGAGGATGTTAACATCACATCTTATCTGAGATCTCGACTTTCTGAACCCACACTATCCAGTTAAAAGTCCCCCAAGCAGCATATGATGTTGCGCTTTGTAGCTCGGGGCTCACTTGCTTTGCTTTCGAAATCGCAACGCTTTGCTCGACGCCAAAAAGCCCCATGCGAGCCCCCATTGCATTCACTTCAGAGACATACGTCAAGACGTAGTGATCCTTTCCATTACCCAGATATGCTAAGCCCAGCAGTTGTGTTGCAGCAAGATTCAGCAGAGAATCTGACGCCTTTTCAAGGGACCAGCGTTTTTCGGCCTCTTCACAAAACTGCGGTATGAATGACTGAACAGTAGAGTCGACCGCACTGTACATTTGCTATTGTTGTCTCAGCGAGGCTAGTCCAGCACCACACTCCTTCCAGACCACTTACACAGCTCCAGTACATAATGGTACTGACTAGTAGTTTACTGCAGTATTTGGCTCGACAATGGACCAGATCTTCTATAAACAAGGTAGGATCAAAGGGGCCCAATAAGGGGTGGTCAGTCTCCAGATATAGTGATATGACCTTTGCTGCCAGGTCGGAGGCGATTGGTACAGAGGTCCAAAACCCAATATTCAGTTCTTCTAGTCGTTCGTCACATGAGTTTAGGGTGGATTCCAGGCTCTGGGTAGGATCATGGGCTGGGAACGGGTTCGGGTCGCTGTTGGTTGTCGGGGTGTTTTTGTCGTTTTGTGTGCTTGATGATGTCCGGCTGGCGCTGAAGAACTTCCTGTTAAATGTGAGCAAAAGTTTGCGATAACACGGCTTTGTCGGCCGGATAGCGAGTGGTGAGGCTTTTCACATCCAGTCAGCTTACTTCAAGATACTAGATTCAAGGGGTTGGAGCGCTGGAAAGGCGAGAGAATGTCTTGCCACGAGCTCAGCTTCAAGACCCAGGTGCCGAGGGTGCTCAGGGGAGCGTTCACAGTCAGTGATGTTTTTTGTTGTTCGCGGTTGGATTATCGACACGGCTGTATCGAGATCTGCGTGGCTTCGTACGACTCGTAAAATATCTATGGCCTGAGCCTCGGGCGCTGTCTTCAAAATATCAAACAGCCCCAGAATCTGCTCTGTTTCCTTACTCGTCTGGCCTGGACTTCGAGTCTCGGCGTAGGTACATGCTTCCTTTTCGCCGCGTCGTCGACAAGCCTCGCACATCGGCTTTCTTCCATCGCACTATTTGACAAATCGTGTTAAAAGGGACAAATGGGGCTGCCACTTTTCTTGAGAAGCTTACACGAATCTTCCTCTTACGGCACGAGTTGCATGCTAGTTGTGTTCCGATTCGTTGTCGCTTCAAAGGTTCGTCGCTGGAGGATCGTGGAGTCGAGGAAGATCCAGATGGCTGCGAGTTGGGAGGCGAGCTTTCGTTGGGAGGGACAGGGAGTAATTGGCGATATCTCTTGGACATTGCTTGGACTCGTGATACTACTGGCAAGGGGACCGTCAAAGATAGTAAGTAGTATCACAGTTGACTGGAAGCAAGGGATCAGATAAGATATTCGGTGACGAGTGATCTCTGCGTTACATGGGCTTCTTTTCACGTGTTTCATCATCCAAATGAGTGAAGGTTGGAAGTGCTATGTTAAGTAGTTAAGGGATGTGTGCACACAAATACACGAGACTTGTCAATCAATGTGTGTATCTCTAACCCAATCAACTCAACGCTGCTATGATCAGCTTCCCAATCAATCTGCCAATGATCAGAGTCCTGTATGCCATATTCGCACAATTGCACTGTAGCTCAATCAATTGTGGAGGGACACGATCGAGTTCGGAGGGAGATCCGGCTCGAATGATTGGCTGTAGCTCACGAACCAAAGCTGCATTAATGGTCGGCTTGACGAAATAATCACACCTTGTTGTGTCCAATCCAATAATGACATCCATACATAGGGTGACATATATTTCTGTGACAGATGCTCGTACTACTTAATTTATTGTTGATGCCTTGAAGTCTCAGTCGCCATGAGAATGAGTCATATAGTGTATAGATCTCTGTCTTGTTGAGCTTCAAAATCCTTCTCCTCTTCTCACGTCTTCCACAAAATCAGTGAAGCATTGGAGCCCGGCCCTAGCCACAAGCCGTTTGTTACATCAGCCAGATCGAATCGACGTTTCGATCGAATCCTGTCATCTGGAAGACCCTTGTTGTCGGTTTTTATTAGCTTCATGTTCCAACATTCTGGAAGCCTCTTCCATCATGATGATGACAGAATGACCGCCTCCCCCATATTTATACCCTTATATCCAGGTTCCGTTATCTCGATGTTTTAATCAGATCTACTAAATTAAGAATGTTTCCCGTTCAGCAAATCATGCTTTAAGGATGCTTGCCGTTCAGTTCTATTTGTGCCTATGCGCAGAATAGGTGTGGTTATCGTGTGACAGAACATCACGGATAACGGCACCTACTATGTATGCCTTTTTCCATTTGTATGAGCAGTAGAGTAAGACGTAGTCACCAAAGGATAGAGTACTGATAGCAGTTATTTATCCCGGGTTTCAAGTTTACATAGTACTGATATTGATTGGTGTTGATGTTGGGTGGGGCTCAATGTAGTCTCTCTTTGACACTAATATTTTGAAAGTCACATGTGAAGCTTCCAACACAGATCTGAAGGTTTCATGATGGTTTTCATGACAACTCAACAGAGAATGTCTCCATGGACGGCTTTCAGAAACTACTCTGAGAATCTGTGACCGTCATTGTTCCTAGTTGTGATACCTATGTCAGTCCAAGACATCTTAAGGTACCTACTAATATATCTCTCTATTGCGTGGCCTATCAAGACCCATCTATGGCTAGGTATTTGGTATTGCATATTTCAGCAACAATGGAAATTATACCAGCTGCTGTGTTGTAACAAGTCTTTCTGGTGAAACCTTGAGCACTAATACAAGTTATACCTCCCTCGTTCATGTGTTTCCAAGTGCATGAACGGGCTGTTGAGGATACCCGAATGTGGATGCCTAACACTCGATTGAATCGGATGTGGCGTGGTTGCTGATGTGAGCCGTGGCTGATTGTGGCGGTCCATGGATGCGAATACGGGCAGCGTCTCCGCGATTACTGAAAAGGGACGACTTGGGTTACAGCATCACATGAGTCTATCATCACCAGTTCCATTGGATGGATAACCTTTTTAGGCATTGCGTGTACCGCGACTCAAAGCAACAGGAGGAACGCATCACTGCGCGAATACTTTACAGTGCAACTACTCTCCCGGCAAGTGCGAGCAATGAATTGAAAGGATTTGCAGTAGGACAGGTCAGGACATTTGCTACGTACAGCACTTTTTATAGGCAGACTTAGTGCTCCATGGCGTCTATTGACTGCCATGGCCAAAAATAGAACCGTAGAATGGACGAACTACCTCCGTACCTAACCAACCAACCAGATGAACCCTGATAAATTTAAAAGGACAAAGACTCTTGATTGCCAGGGCGTAAGTTATGTTATCCGTAGGCCTTCGAATCATGTAGAAGTGCTTAGCCACGACGCCAATCGCGCACGTTAACGCAACCGCAGCCCATCTGAAGCCCGCCCCGAACCCCCCGGGGGCCTCGTCACCCAGCAGCGCCCCAAAACCAGCTCCGCCCTAGGTTCACCTGCAACCTGGTCACTCACTACTTGTTTCGCCTGGGCCAGCGCAGTGTCTCACAATCAACTTCCCTCTTCCAACCTCTCGCTACGCCAACCTCCTCCTTTCGAATATCACAACGACACGACACGACACGACAGCACCGTAATCGCGAACTTGCTCTCCTGCACTTTCCACCCTTCCGCGCTATCCAGACCGATACCCTTTTGTTATTTCCTAGCGACTTGAACATCTCCAAACCACAGCCAAAATGCCTGAGCAGGAAGCCCCCTACGACCCTTACATCCCCAGCGGCCAGGCTGGAGCCCAACAACAGGGCGCTGGCGGCAATGCCAGGACGCAGGCGCTACAAGCTGTAAGTTTGTTTTGATGATTTTCCTGATGCGCTGGTGTTTTTCGGATGGTCATGGATTGCGATACCTAGCGACGAGGCTGTTTGATGACGGATGACGGATGACGCCTCCTTTTGGTAATTTGCGATAGAATCGCAATTTTTCGAAGAGCCATTAACGGGCCACCGGCAAATCATGCGATAATAGCCTAAGAGCAATTACGCAGCATCATGATATCCGTTCCGAGCAACCCGACCAAACGCCACTTGCCTCAGTGTGCCAATGCCTGATGAGCTTTCGCAGCATTCTGGTAATCTTGCCATCAGGCGACGCCAGTGTCCAACCCACGCCGCATCTCAACATCACCAGCGCTGCAATATCTCTAGTGTTGGATATGAACTAATGCAATCGGCAGCAAATTGATGATACCGTGGGTGTGATGCGTGACAACATCAACAAGGTTTCTCAACGTGGTGAGCGCCTGGATGCTCTTCAGGATAAGACCGACAACTTGGCCGTCTCGGCACAAGGGTTCCGTAGAGGAGCCAACAGAGTCCGCAAGCAGATGTGGTGGAAGGATATGAAGATGCGAATGTGTCTGATTATCGGTATCATCATTCTACTGGTCATCATCATTGTCCCCTCTGGTATGTCTTGGATCTGTGAAAGATGTGTTGTTGAAGATCTTGCTAATCCTCCCCAGTTGTGGCTACTCGTTAATAGCCCAATCATCTGTTTGGGTACCACTTGGTCCTTACGATACACACGCTGGGACATGACGACATCGAATATCGCAAGCTACGACCATGGGAAATGGAACTTTTGGGCAACCGGCCATTATTGCAATGGAATATGATTTGAGCACGATGGAGTTTGTTCACGTTGGGTCCCGGTCAATGTTACGCTGGCAGTTTTCGCTCCTAGGGTGACTTACTGATGACGAGGTCTCAGTGTGGCTCCTGGAACTTAAGACCGGGCTGGATGTTTGAGATTAGGCGTTCCCCGATTAATTGAGATGTATACCTTTCCGCGGATCTTTGCCATTAAACTCAGCTCCTCGTGTTGTGTCATTGGTCGCAACGAAGCGGCAGTCTGCTTGCCAGACCGAAGATAGGAATGGCGAGTGACGGTTCATGATTTCTGAGGGCAGAGGATCGGGTCAACTCTTTAATTCTTACAGTATCCCTTCTTGTTAGTCCACTTCTTTAATAGGAGATTCCTATCGCACGACGAAAGCCCCAGCTTCATAGAAACCCATGGTGATTGTGACAAACCCTTTCTAAGACGTGGGTAGCCGGTATTTGGATGAACTAGACTAGACCATGCGAAAGTGGAACCTATCTGCACATATGGCACCTTGTCCGTTGAGGATGAACGAAAGAGATTCCTTACAGGCTCAATATTCGACGTACCGGAACCATGGGTCCTCTGTTGGCGTCATTTGGTAATGGGCTTCTTCTGTAACTGCAAGGGTATTGTGGGTAGGAGTAGATTGATAACGCCGACTGATTGATAATGCCTCATCACCATCCGAGCTTTTTGAGGAAGGGGGGGGGGGGGTGTCAGGGAATGTAGCCGTGTTACTGGACCTCGGTGAGTTTGCCTTGGTAGAAAGATCTGCAGCGGATGAATGGGACATTTTTACCATTGCCGCTTCACTGTAGATATTTCAATGCAAAGATGAACAAATGATGTCAATTTTAAGGCAAAGATTGATTACTCGTCCATACTTACAGGTCATAGATGAGACGGCTCGAACATGGTATTTTTTCATGATGGAGCTTGATGGGAAAAAATTCTATCACAATGCAATGGAGACCAGCAAGGCGACCCCGGTCTGCTAAGGTTCTGCAAGCGGTGTCGGATCGATGGTGGATGGTTAGAGACGATGACTCTGAGGAATCTACTAGTTGAGCTTTTGAGATATTGCAAGTTAGAATAACAGAACTATCAAAGACCAGTCTCGACTTCTAACACGGTTATACGAGCATAGAATAATTATGCATAATGCAGTTGGTTACACATGAAGCAATCTTGATAGCCCTGCCTGTTGCCCCTCCATTGGAGGTGACCCCAGGTTCCTACCTTAAGCTCCCTACACCTTTTTAGTCTCCACTGACTCACCCGGGCCTTATCTTGCCGTGTGGGCCTCTCGATCTTCTCTCTAAAAGAGTCAACAGTCCTCGTCCTCGCCCTCTCTTCCTCATCCTTCCCCTCTGTCCATTGCACGATCTCCCTGCCATCGTCGAGTCACTTGGCTTAAGCAAGATGTTTTCCGCCACTTCTGGAGCTTTCCGGGCTGGTGCCCGACGAGTCGCTCCCCGCGTCGCTCGCTCCAATGTCAAGACTGCCGCTCCGACTGCGCTCCGATCCATCAACGCTAACCGAGCCCTCTCTACAACCAAGGCCCTCGCTTCTTTGCCTGGCCGCGATAGGACCCGGGAGATCGTTGCGCAGACCATCAACAGCATTGGCAGCAGGCGGGAGGGTGAGCAGTACCTGAAGCTCTTCACCTCAGTTGAGTCCCAGAGGTTTGCTGTCATCAAGGTTGGCGGTGCCATTCTTTCCGAATACTTGGACGAGCTTTGCCGAAGTCTCGTTTTTCTTTCCCAGATAAATCTGTATCCCATCATAGTGCACGGAGCTGGCCCGCAACTCAATAATCTTCTTGAGTCAGCTGGAGTTGAGCCCCAGTTTGAAGAAGGTATCCGAGTTACTGACGCCAAGACCTTGGGTATTGCTCGCAAGCTTTTCCTCGAAGAGAACTTGAAGCTTATTAACCGACTGGATGAGCTCGGTGTTGCGACTCGATCGATTAGCGGTGCTTTTATGGCTGATTATCTTGATAAGGAGAAGTGGCAGTATGTTGGCAAGATCACCAAGGTCAACAAAGATGCTATTGAGAAGTCCATCGAGGCTGGCTATATTCCTGTCCTCACATCAATGGCTGAATCTGAAGACGGCCATCTCCTTAATGTTAACGCTGATGTCGCTGCTGCCGAGCTTGCCCGTGCCCTTGAGCCCCTGAAGGTTGTTTATCTGTCAGAAAAGGGTGGACTGTATGATGGTGATGGCGAGAAGATTTCCTCGATCAACTTAGATGCCGAGTTCGACCATTTGATGGCCCAGCCTTGGTGCCGATACGGAACGCGACTCAAAATCAAGGAAATCAAAGAATGTCAGTAGGCCCAAGTGACATTGTGCAAACTTATAGCTGACCATCCCTAGTACTTGACACACTCCCGCGCAGCTCATCCGTTGCTATTATCCACCCCAGCGATTTGCAAAAGGAACTGTTCACCGACTCTGGTGCCGGTACCCTCATTCGTCGAGGAGACAAGATCCAGCGGGTTTCCTCTGTCAATGAGATTGGAGATATTTCCAAGTTCAAAGAGACTCTGGCCCGCGACCGCCAGGGCCTTGATGCTGAGGCCACTGTCGAACGCTTTGTCGATCATCTCAAGGAGAAGAACTTCAATGCCTACTACGACGATGGAATGCAGTGTCTAGCTGTCGTCCTGCCAGCCAATGAGGAGCGACCAATTGCTACACTGGCTACTTTGAATATCACCAAGGCTGGATGGCTCAGCAACGTCGCTGAGAACGTCTTTGCTGCCGTCAAGAAAGATCACCCTAGCTTGGTCTGGACTGTCAGCGAGGAGGATGAGAACCTAACTTGGTTTTTCGAGAAGGCTGATGGAACCTTCAACAAGAACGGCAATGTTCTTTTCTACTATGGATGCGACCTCCGATCTGAAGCTCTGGTTCCTATCTACGAGGAGTTCAAGGCACACGGCCGTGCTATGTTCGGCGACAACCTGGAATCTCGACTTCGAGATGCTGCCAAGACCACCAGCGAGACCTTGAATGCCTCTCAGAGCCGAACTTGATCAAGCTTCCAAAACCACCCAGCTGCGGTTTTTGAATATCTCGCGATTAAAATTCCCAATATAATATAAAACAGTTAAGCATTTCACCTTCAGACCCTTATTGACGTAGGCCTTCTTCCTTATCGTGTAACTTACAACAGAAGCGAGAGAGGAACAAACGACGTCGTTCACTTTGAGGCAGAAGGGATGTCAAAAAAGGACTCAGCATTACACAAAACCAAACTGGCCCACTCCTTAGATCAGACGTCTTTGTGGAGACAACTACAGTAAGCACTTGCATTTGAGTGTGGTTTGGAAGAATCTGAGAACTGCCTGGACTGTTGTTCATGAAGGTAGCTGCTAAATTAACAGTTACAATCACAGGATGTGTTCGTCATCGCCAGATACTCTCAACTATAACATCAAATACCAACCTGAAGTAGGAGACGTTGTGGGCCGTTCGCGTAGCATGAATTAAAGTAGCGCACCTAACGGTGGCCTCTAAGCATAGCAATGACAAGAGAAGGGGCATCAAGAATGGTACCAGGTCAGTTGAGCGATAGAAAGGTCTGCTATGATTCCATGGTCACTCCGTCAGTCACCAGTCCAAGTAAAACTTCATCAACAAGGAAGAGTTGAGTCTGTCAAAATGGTCCCCCAAAGGCGTCTATGAGGCTGTATTTTATTGAGAATGAGGGCTTTTGAAGAGGGAGGGTGAAGAAGCACATATGCAGAAGATCTCAGACCGGAGCTATGGAAAACCTTGTATGTCATGGATATTTTGAGCGAAGGGGACTGCTGGGGGAGACGTATCAATCAGTGAGTGGCCTTGTGTGACGTGGGATATGTCGTGACTTGATTCTTTTCGTTCTCGGATTATCAAGGTAGCAGAATGTAAGTCGAATTGCAAAGAGCGAGTACACGTGCAGGCTTGCTGAGGCTGCAGCAGTATCTGTTTGTTTGAGAACCTCCAAGCGATAGTATGGATAACAGTTTGATCAATATAACTGTCACTCGTTGTTTACTGCTGATTCCAACCTCAAGAATCATCTAGCACTGCACTCTTTGATCCTGTCGAGCTTGCCACCTGAGGATGAAACCAACACTGAGAAGTTATGCTGTAAAACCTTTCCCGTAGTCGCGAAATAGTATGTAGCAGAATTCAACTATGGGGGTACAGAGGCGTTGCAGGAATCATCATTTAGTATAAGGCCGCCTGGCTGTGAGGTATCTGCTGGGTTGGCAACTGGCGGCAGCTGGCAGTGTCTGAGTCTCGCGACAGCCCCTCAACCAGCGTTCATTGTTGATTCGTGTTGGTTAGGTTTGCCTATACCTATGTTTATATTTATTTGCTATTTGCCTTACTACCTAATATACATACAGCTTATCTAAGCAGTAAGGACAAACTGATAATACCTATAGAGGCAATTATCTTGAGGATTAATATGAATAGTCCTCTTTCTTCTAGGCTAGACTTAATTCTATTAAGCCTTTCCTTTTCATCTAACAATTCGCGATGAATAGATGAAACAATTTCGAAATGGCATTTTGATTTCTATTGTTGCAAGCTCATCGACATCAACGACTGATCACTGTGCATAAATATCTGGGCTCACTATCAAAGGTACTCACCGCAACGTGCATCCTTGTGTATCTTGAACCAACTTTCTCTCACTTGAGCTCTCAAGTCATTTCGTCACAGAGAGTTCTCTCTCATCCATAAGTTCTTTCAACCCTCTTCCACTGTCAACATCGGCCTCAAGTCGCCGAGGAAACGCATCATGCCCACAGCCACTTCCGCACCAGAGGAACCCAAGGCGCCTGAGTCTCGACCTATGAGCCGTCTCGAAATAGGTCTTATTGTGGGAGTCAGCGCTCTCTTCATCACCTTGATCTTTTTCATCTTTCTCATCAGAGCCCTGGACCAACGCCGCCGCAAAAAGGTGCTGAGGAGAATGGCCGAGGATGCCAGAAACCGTACTCCCGAAGAGGAGATGTTGCGCCGCCGGCTGGCATGGCTACAAGTTGAGCGTGAGTCAAAGTAATGGCATGACACAAGAGAAGGCTGCTAATGAACATGTTGACAGGCATCATGCAAAGCCTGCGCTGCGTATGGGTGGATAAAGACAAAAACCCAACCGATCCACCCCCCGAAGTCGTTGAATTTCACCGGCACAAGGGCCGTAGCCCGTACCAGATGCCGCACATGCCGCAGCCGGAGCCACAGTCCAAGGAAGCGAACTAGTGTACATGCATGTCTGATGCCAGTCGATTCAAACCTGTATCATCCATCCACCGCAAAAATGCGAACGTGGCAAAGCAGTCGAGATGTGACAAGACATGGATATGGGATGCGAAACGGGCGTAGACTAACTAGTTGATTACAACCGACGTGGTATCGAACGTGCACATAGGAATGTTGCCCTCGAATGAAGAAGGATTGGGTTGCTTGCAGTGCAGTGCAGGGTTATATCAAGGCAAGGTCGCGGCTATGTACTGTACTTTGGACTCCACGCTATACGGATACTTACTTGCAGGGAGGTAATGACATGGAACGGGTAGACTACATTAGCTATCAGTCAGCCCAAGGCCAGGTTCCACAGTGATGATCGACAATGCATAAGTAGTCATCCATATTCCGAGATATCAATGGACGCCTTTGCATAATATGCCACTCTCCTATTATGGTATCCAGAATGAAGGAAACCGTGTATTGTAATTATTTTCTCAAAACACCCAGTCACCCGCTAAGCGAAACAGAAATGCTTTGATTTTATAGTAACCATGTCTTGGTAGAGTAGGTAGCACATTGCCAAACCCCAAATAGATAGATAGCTCCATGGCGCGTCATCTGCAGTCACGTGATCACCTGTCAAGAAAGCTCCTGCAGCTAATCCACAAGCCTTCCTACCGCCACATTCCGCGTTTCAAGCCAATTCCTTCAACTTCAACACGCGATATCAAACATCATTTTGAGCTGAGGCCGACTTTGCCCTTGGCGCCCCAATGGCTTCGCGATCGCCATCTCGCGGCCGTTACAGGTCGCGCACGCGCTCACCTGCTGCACGCTCTGAACGTTCTCGTTCACCCCAGCGCCGCCATCATCACGACTCGAGGTCACCTGCCCGCTCCACATCACGCCAGCGTCGTAATGGCCGTTACAGATCTCGCAGTCGTACTCGGAGCCGTAGCAACAGCCGGAGTCGAAGCCGCAGTCGTAGCTGGAGCCGCGGGGCTCGCGATCGCAACGACAGAGATAGGAGTGCTTCCCCAGCCGCCAAGAGCACAAAGGTGTGTCTTGAACAGTCATGGCCAGGTTACGGAAACTGACTTAGTATGCTTAGATTGTAGTAGAGCGACTTTCCAAAAACATCAATGAGCAACATCTTTATGAGATCTTTGGGCAGTTTGGACGCATCAAGGATCTTGATCTTCCCATAAACAGAACCTGTAAGATGACCGTCTCTCATTTTTGATTTGAACATCAGCTAATAACAACTAAAGTTGGAACAAACCGTGGCACAGCATACATACTTTACGACTACGAGGACGATGCCGAGGCCGCGATAGCTCACATGCATGAAGCTCAAGTGGATGGGTCTGCGATCAATGTGTCCATAGTGCTTCCCCGTCGCAAGCTTTCTCCTGCGCCTCCAACAGCTCGGCGTGGAGCCAACATTGATCCCAGAGTTCCGTTTGCGGGAGTACGTGGGGGACCCCCTGGTGCAGGCATCGGAGGAAATAACGGCATGGGTGGTGGTGGTGGTGGAGGTGGAGGTCGCCGTCGAGCAACTCCAGGAAGTCGGTACGGACCCAGGTCTGATGTGTATCGTCCAGGATCGCGTTCACCTTCCAGATCGTCGGCTGGCCCCCCTCCTTCCCGTGGCGGTGGAGAAAGGCGATACCGCAGTCGATCCAACAACTCTTTTTCATCTAGATCACGCTCGAGATCTCCAGGTCCCCGGCGAAAAGCAGCCGGCCGCCACGATGATCACGAGACAAGACGACGCGGGAGCATTGATAGTCGCGAAGGTCGAAGTCGATCTCGAGGACGCGGTCCAAAATGATTCAAAAGCTCTTCAGGTGTAATTAATTTGCTTCGAGTGGCGTTACGAGAGGATAGGGAAAAGGAACAGAATAAACAACGGCCCCAGGTTTAATTAGCTCTCGGAAACAAGTTAGTCACTTGCCTCTGTCTCCCGTCTGGCAAACTGACATTTGACCAGATGAAGATGTACGTTTTACCACCTATGTTCGGCAACGAGGACTCTCAAGAATCTCGCCCATCATCTTTTTGGGTCAGACCGGAGGTTCGCTCCGTTCTGTTACCGCCAATCACTCGCCCATTATCCGATTTATCTATCAATGTCCCAGTTCAATTCATGTACGTGATCTCGTTTTGGTTTCGGTGTTTCAGGACAATTGCTGCGGACGGGGCCAGCAAGGATTGCCCCCGATGCCTTTCCATGGATATGCACAAGACACAGAGTTCGGAACTGGGAAGTTGAGAATAGACTTTGAGTGTTACTGCTCCAGCCACTAGTTTCGAACGTATATCGACCATTCAGGGACCAGTCACTGGTCACTAGATCCCATCTACCATTTGTCACGATTCGCACCTCTCCCCGCTCGGCTACGGGGGCCTGGTGTGGGGATATGAGAGACCCCATGTTTAGTAGACCAAGTCTTGGCGCAACTCGACCCTTCGCGATAGTTTGATCCAACCAACACTCCGTTATGCACCGGAGCACGGCAACAGTGGGATGTTTTGAGTAGCACTGCCCATATAAGCAACATGGTCTATCGAGCCAAGACAGCCTGATACCAGGCCGGGGTCTTAGTCTTGGCCTCAGCGTCCTTCACCCACAACGGTGGCTTCTCCTATAGGGCTGAGGGGCTGAGGAGAGGCCGATCCCACGACGCCGCTCTTGCAAGCAAGATCCATGAATCGTGAGCGACCAGGGTACTATTTAGTCTTGAGCTTGGCTCGGGTCACCGTTTCAAGAGGGGCCGCTGTCAGACTGCACCACTCGCCATACGACAGTCTGCCATGCCCTCCTGCGCAGCCAAGTCGTGGCTCACAGCTGTCAAAGCGAGCTCGGTTCAAACATGCACCGAACACGTAGAGCGCAGATGTTTGATACATAGCAGATCTGACACCACCAAGGGTGTCTTGACAGGCTTGATGTTCACACATTCTCTCACACCATGCATATCGGTACAGTACTGGATAAGCTGTGCGTCACAGCGGTGACATCGCATCTAGGGTACAGTACACACCCCCTTGCCAGTTTTGTGACGAGATCCCATTCTGCACTGGCGTAAATCGAGGCCGTGGCAGCTTTAAGCACAGCCGCACATCGCATCACTCTCGGCGGCTATACTAGTATACTAGCATCGTGTATTCACCGTCAAGAGCATATCATACCCAGCATGTGATCCACTTGCATGGCGCCAATTACGAGATCCCGGGGCAGGGTACGGGTAAAGGCGCTGCCGGCTAGTCAAGCCAGGAGGTTTTCCCCTAATCAGCTGGAAGCCTATAAAGGCAAGATTCTGAGGCCCGATGGCCAACGCCTCGGCTTGTGCTGGGGTGTCGAGCCCCCTTTCTCACATTACTGCTTTAGGAGCCTTGCATATTCAGCATGGTACGACAGAGAAGGTGGTGTGTGGCGCATAGTGTCTGTTTCGAGGACCATGGCAAGAGCCTGGAGAGCCTGGTAGACGGGCAGCTGTCATAGGTCTGTATTCGAGTTTGGCAGCTGTCTCTGACATGGGTGCCGTGCGCGTTGCAGGGTTCAAGTCGGTTGTGCTACCGAGGACTTATGGTCCGGCTGCGTTTTCTGTCTGATCACTCAGGTAATCTTTTCCTCTGAGGTCCCCTCGGCAGCCAAATTGGGACCCCACCGATCTCTTTAGGATGCTAGGTGTTCCTTTTGAGTTGACGCTATCATACATGGGAAACCGATTTCAGCTTGTATGAACCACGGCAAGTATATTGGGCCCAAAACCTAAGAACAACTTTACGCACATCATCAATGCCCTGCCATGCCTTCTATGGTCTCTCTGTTATTTCCCTATACCTGGGAGTTTTCCCACGGGCGCCTACTGCTCCGACCCTGCTATGAAGAGCATTCTCTGGAAACATGAATAAATGGCTAATGCTATGGATTCTGGTTGAGGCTCAAATCGCCGATGAGAGCATCGGTGGCTGTGCTATGGTCATACCGGTACTTATTTAGCGCATACTGAAATATCTACTTGCCTTCCTTACTCGGTCCCCGAGCCCTGGACTGGCTGGACCCTACTCAGATGCGTGGACTCTGCTCATCTGGGTAACATGTTCGCCGTGCATATTCAATCCCCCTCACTGGTTTGACCACCTGATGGGCTCGGCGCGGACGACGTGTTGCTGTGAGGCACGATGCTGGATACGACAATGATAATCCTTTGAGAAACAGCGAGAAAGCCACCGGGTTTTAAGACCTGATCCTGGGGCGCGGGCGCGGGTCTTGATGCCGTCGACTACACCTTGCGCAGCTGATCGTGTAGGTCAACGTGGATATCTATCGTGAACCACCTTACGGATTGATCTGACGAGCATCCTCCCCACCTGGTCAATGTCGATGATGTGCCATGTCGTCCAAGGGCGAAACGTGAGCCTCATTAAGAGGATCGGTCTCGCACCGACTATCTGGAGATACTGGGGGCGGCAGTTATGTCGAAGAATAGTATAACATAAACCACAAGCCTAAACTAAGACTATCTATCGGATACCATTTACCACTTCGACTAGTGTCTCTGGAGGACTAGGACCCATCGTGTCCTCTGTGTCTTTATTTCTTGTCTTGATGCCTCTGGAGGTGCAGCCTTTTGAATTCTCTCACATGTCCATGATGCCTCGGGCTCATCCTCGCCTCTATCTTCACCTTCACTTCCACACTTTGCGTGTGGCTCACTGCCCGATGTCTCTCGAATCGCAAGATCCAGACCCTCCGCCAACACCTCCAGGAGGGCCGCGTGTCCCTCCTCCTCAGCCAGACCCGCCGCCGTCTCCTCCTCATACATGGGAACTGTTCTGACGTTTGGGCGTTTCTACTAGCAATCTTTGTTATTTTGTGCCAGATTTTCTTTGTCGATCAAGCCTCTTTCCGCTCTCTGGGAGTGACAAAGGTTCAGCTTTTCTCGAAGCCAAGATCGACCTCCAAGAAGAAGAGACCCCTGTTCCGCCACCTTGGGTTCATGTCTTGATGATCGAACTTGTGTAGGACAGTTACAAGGGAGTACAAGAGGAAGGAGAGGAGTTTACGCCAAGCATCATGTCACTTATCATACAGCACCATGCCCAAAGTCTCATGCTTCTTCGCATCGCATCTCGTGTGGCGATTATACCAGGATTCAACATATGGCCCGAAACAAGACTTTGGACCGAACAGGCGGGAAGTACGGGAGTGATGGATAAGCCACAGACTGACAGCGTTAATGGTGTGGGTTGCGAGATGTACATTATTTCAGATGGGGGTGAGAGTGGGAGTGGAAGTTTTGCCTGAGACGGACAGTCCACTCCGTTACGGTATGGTACGGTACGGTACAACACAATACGGTCCGGTCCGGTGCATTACGGAGCGTGAGGTATAGGTCACGGACGCAGGCCCTGAAGGACTCTGCCAGAAGTGATACGGAGAGCTGACTGGGGTACTGGCTTGTGGGGGATGCGTTGACAGACGGATGAATCTGGCAGAGCAGCAATCCGATGATGCGGCTTGGCGCATGAGCGACACACACAGAGAGGCCGACATGTCACTCTTTTGCTTTTGAGGCCTCTACCATATTATACCGATTATAAAAAAAAGAGTTGACTCGGCGAGCGAGCGAGCGTGCTGCTCTTTCTGGTGGGGGGTGATAGTTTCTGATTCTGAGCCTGATTCCGAATCCGATTCCGTATTCATTCATAGTGGGCAACGGTACGGATTCATGATCCTTTCCACCTCCTGGCTCTCTTTGGTTGAAACCGTTTCCATCGTCGCCGAACTAAGCTTGTTAGTCGAGTAAGGCGAGGCAGGGCAAGGTATCTTAGTCAATTAGTTTAGTCGCTGAGCGGCATATTACAACGGCAGACCTATAGCGGGTCTATCGCGTTTATTTATCCCGTCTTGTCTTGACTTTACATGCATGGCCTGTCGTCCGTGGATTCGGCGTATCTCAATATTGCCTCCTGTAACTGTGGATTTATTTCCCGTGCTTGCGCCATTGGATGTTTATGATAACGAATGACTCATTTGCCAAGGAATGGATACTGGTTACGAAACATTTACGCTCCTCTTCTGATCTACGGATTTCCTCTTCCTGTATATATCTCCGGGGTAATTGAGTAACTCGCCGTTGCCTCAGTAATAAATACCTGAATAACATGATACAGCCAAGACTTTACCTACTTACTTACACCTGTGCTAGCTCAGCCCGCTTCGATTGCAGGCAAAGGTACGATAACCTTGTCAATCAAACGCACCGCCCGTTCTATTCCCCCTAGTTACAGATTCTCGGGCTTTACCTACCTATTCAGGTTGTCGGCCGAGACACCCACAGGCTTTTCCATTTCTAAATTCTACTGTACCCCACGAACCAGGTGAGCAATTCTGGCCGGGCTTCTTTTGCCAGGGCATGGGCTGCTTACCCTAGACCCCACAGCGGCATCTTCCGTGCGCTATGACAATTTCGCTGTTCCGTTGTACCAAGTCGTGGTGCCATTTACTCAGTACCTAACTATTACAGTATGTACCTACAGTAGTACTGACCGCATGACAAGGATTATCTTTGTGGCAATCATAATTGCATGCATAACACCCGCGGGCTTGAACGGATCTAGATCTCTCCGTGTACAGTCCCCAGGGGTTACAAATGTGCATTTCCGCGATTTTATAGGTATATTTACCACAGCGGAATTAAAAAAGGCTAATAAGAGATTATAAAATCTGTATATAGATAGAGATAATACTGGAGTGATCAGCAAGTAGATCAGTATAGATTAGCTACTGGTTTTCTTAGGAAGAAGTACCGATTTTACATTTGTAGCCCCTGGGGGCTGTATCGACTGGAGACTAAGAAGAAACTTCACCAATCACTTTACACGCCTAGAGGATAACGATATCCGTTCAAGTTAAAAAACCTCATCCGAACGATAGTGCAAGACTAATGATCCATGTCGTCGGAAGACTTGACTGACGCGGAGTTAATGAGAAGTCCGGACGACGAGTGCCATGACTGTTTAGCCAAGAAGTTCGGGTCACGTTGATCAAACACTGCTTGACTAAGAGCAAGATTTGTTGAATCTCGGGGAACACACTGGCGAAAAGAAGGATGTTTGCTTCCGTTAACGACTGTCGGGGTAATTATTGATCGAACGATAGAGAGATCTAAACTACTGCAAAGCCAACCGACCCAAAACACCAAAGCTCAAGAAAGCGAACACAGAACAAAGAGACCAGAAGAACACCAACTCTTACTACAAGAGCGCCATCCCCGCACCTATACCCGCGATACCAAGTGCAGCGCGGGCAACATGTGCTGTGTCCCGAGGAGCAGCCACTCCCCTGCTTGACCTTGTGGTGAACCACGGCGTTGCCACAGCGTTGTTCTCAGCATCATCTGCCGGTGTAGGTGTTGGCGTGTTTGTCACTGGACAACTCGCGGTACAAGGGATATCCGAGTCGAAGACATCGTCAACGCCAGCAGACTTGAACACAGGATTTTGAAGCCAGAGACTAGGATTAGGAGCCGCATCGGCCTCCTTTGGATTATTGACATTGGAGATGATGTGAAGGATACCATTGGAAATGAGAAGGTCAGTCGTGATGATCTTTGCCGAGTTGACGAACTTCTCATTGCCAATTTGGCGGACGTGGACCTCCTCACCAGTCAATGTGGTAAGAGATGTGGCATTGTCAAGGTCAGTCGAGACAAGGACCTTGCCAGGTACAATGTGGTATCCCATGACACTCGCTAGCTCCTTGGTGGACATGCCGCTGAGTGCACTGCCAACCATCTCCATGGCCTGATCTCTTGGAGCAAAGACAGTGATGTCCTGGCGACCAGCAAGATCAGGCATGAGGCCAGCTCTGAAGAGTCCCCCAAGAAACGAGTCAACCTTACTTGCTATGAGGACCTGACGAATACCAGAGGGCGGAATCAACAGACTGTCAATAATCTGGATGAGTCCGCCTTGAAACTTGATATCGTAGTTGATGACCGTAGCTCGATTGCCTAGCCGGGTACTGAAGATGACATCGTCAGGTTGTTTGTTGATAAGGATGTTCTGACCAGCAGTGACATTGCTCCATTTTGGATTGAGAAGAAGTGTAGGCTTGACATATGCAGGCCCCTCCTTCAGCTTCATTGTGCTTATAGTACCCTGCAGAATGTGGTACTGGAGAAGTGGAACAGTGACCTTGGCATCGTTCGGGTCCCAAATATTGGAGAGAGGAGAATAAGGGATTTGGTTGAAAGCATCATTGGAAGGAGCAACAATCTAAGAAAAATCAGAAATTAGTTGTTGCCCCTGAGGCTAGGAGAATCAGATTCAACTTACGGTGACACCCTCGTAGCTGGGCAGTTGCAACAGGACATCAGGAAATTTCTGAAGGCGTTAGATAACAGTCTTTGGCGCATAAAGTAACACATTTCGTACCTGGATCAATTTGTAGTATGTTGAAAGCTTGGGGTGCCTTGACAGAACACTGCCCAGGTCCATGGGAAGAGCTTCAGTGGCATCATCAGCAACTGCCAGTGACACAAGACTGGCAATGCCAGCAAATACTCTAGACAGAAGCATTGTGTATCTGTTTATTGGAAAACAAAGGTGATGAAAACTGACGAGACAAGCTTGGAATGATAGGAAAGTAGCCTATAGACTTTCTGGTCTACAACTCTAAGAAAGCGTTGACTTTGGTGAGCAACCTTGTAGTATCTGGTGCAGAAGTGAAAGATCAAAGAAAGTTCGGTGAATCTGTTTCAGATAAATGAGTGAAATGTGAAATAGGGAGCGTGGTCAACACGGTAAATGAGCGAAGTCCATCCAGGAGCGATGGGAAGAAATGCAGAAACCCGGAACCGAAAAAAACGGTCATTCGACAGGGCTTAATAGGTCTCTCTAAGAGGCGAGGCCCTGACATCCTGTACGGATATCCCGCCAGTCATAGGAATTTTGGAAGCTAATTAGAGCCGGGTAACGCTTATGGTGAGGGACGCTACTGGTAGCCTCATCATAGAGCTTCCAGAACTCGAGCCCCTCACGAGTGACACCCGAAAATATCGCCAAGCCTCTGCCATTGCTATGTGGTACGGTACGGTACTTGGGAGTCTGGGAGTGTTGTAGCATCTGTCAGATCGGCGGGCATGCCGAAATCCGACCCCTGGGCCCTGCTAAGAACCCTGTATTGCAAGGATGTCGTTAGTGGCCCAGATCTCCGGATTGGGACTGACGACCAGGAACGAGCCACCATTTTATCCAATAACATGAACCCTTGCTCACTTGAACATGATCAGATATCATACAAAGTATAGTCATTGAAGATGTTTCTGAGTTCATCTCTTGGGCCCGCGCATCCCGAGTAACCATCAACCAATGCACCTTGGCATTGTTGCGTCTTGTTTTCCAAGAATTTCTTGGCCTGGGTGACAGTATACAACCCTCGTAGGGCTGATTATAATGCTTCCTGATACAGTACGGAAGAGAGGAAACCACCAGAAATAGGAAGTTTTGTGGTCAGTGACGAGACACGCCGTAATATAGCAATTCAAGAAAGCGTCGGACGTTGGCCTCGTCTGAGTGTCTGAGCATCGTCGACCAGTCGGTGACTTAAAATTTTGACCATATGGTTTTGTTAAAACATATCCATGTACACGTAAAGCGCCTCAAGAAGCCAGTTGCCTCAACGTCGTTGGCTCTGGAAGTGTCCCCAAACCCGTAGGACCCAACCAAGGGCGACTTGTGGTTCATTTTGATCATGTCCAGTTCCGAACTCCTCTTAGCAAGGTGGGATGGCACTTGTGGCGTTATTCTCCAATGAAGCTATCGGTCCCGAGTATGCGGTGCGGATACTGCGAGTTTTCCGTTTAAAGAGACAGACAATCCACCAAATAGGCAATTGTCATATCATATTGATTGGTGTTTCAGCTACCCATCACCTCAAAGTTAGAACGAAACACACACGGCTGCCGTACGGCAAGCTTGCTCGAGGTTAGTATTGATAGAGTTTGCATCGAGCCGTGGGGTTAGAGCACCAGACCCAAACATGTCTGGTAATGAGTGTACCAAGTTTAATGGATGTTTGCCGAAAGGCTACCTAGATGGTCATGATCCTAGGTCGGCTGGGTTCCGTTCGGGGCATGCAAGTGGACAGGATTTTGAAGTTGCACCGGGCGTTGGCCTAGACGGCAGCTTCTGATCGCCATGCATATAGGCAAGTGGAAATAGGGTTGAGGAGCTCGAGTAGGCGGGAGGGGCGTGAGGTTTGTCTCAGCCATGGCAAGTTTGCTCTCACGAGCGAGTCGTTGCCGTTCTACCGTGCTCGCTGAAGCTATAACGCCAGGTCAAACGGGAAGTCGGGAAAGGCAGATGATCTATGGGCGCTGTTAGGTACTATTGATCAACTGAAGCCATTGTCGGATGAACCAGAAGATGGTCGTAATGGACAACCTCTATCCAAGGAAACGGCAATGTGCTCGTATAACTGGGGGTTAGCGGAATCTCGCGAGATCACGCTTCGGTTCCTGCATAGGGCGGGAACCAAAACTCAAAAGGAAGTTCTATTGTTCCAGCCATCGGGATAGTGCACACTCAAATTTGGCCTAAAAAGTTTGTTATCTACGGTTGCAAGAGAGGGTTCAAGACGGCGATGACCACGCTGAGAATGACGGTGATGGTGAGGATGGAATGTAGTGACCATAGTTCAGTGGAGCTAATATAAGTTGACGTACAGTGTTGATGCAGCTGCACACAGTGAGATATACGACCATAGCACACAGTGCTAAGTCACTGAACACTGTACTTATACCTAATCCGATCGACTTACAATCCATCTCATCCCGTTCTTAGCAACTCGTGTTTGTCTTGCCAAGCAATCAGCGGATCAGCCTCGTTCTCGATTTCTCCATCCATTGATGGCTTCATCTTGTTCAGCTTGACTGGGCTTAGCCTTTCCTCTTCTCAGTGCCACAATTCTCCATCATCAGCCAGATCTTCCCCTTTGGCCAATGACTTCGATACGTGATCCCATTGTGCGATTTCTGACATGAAAGAAAAATCTGAATTTGGCTTTCTCCTTGACTAGCTATTCATTCCTTACCTTGTATTGGTTCCTGACTAGCCTAAATCACCATGGATCATGAATGTCACTGTGGTGTTGAATCTTATCACAAGACTTCTCCCTTCTAAACAAATCCAGCCTCTTCAGTTTTATTCACTCGAATCTCATTTCTCATCTGCTTGTTTGACATGAATAACCCATATCGAAAAAGTAGTTACGGCGGGCACGACGGCCCTGGCCCGACTGATATGTCACGAAGGTCTATGGACGCCAGTGGCCCTCATGAGCCAACCTCAACAGGATACCGCCATAGTATCGACCCTGGGCGAGGTTCAAGTTCAGGTGGCCACGGCGGCATGTTCAGTATCCCAGAGTACTCGAGCCCTGCCTCAGAGTCTGAATCTACATCTGGCTCAGGAACTCAGATCGACGAGCGAAATCAATACTTTCACTCAAGGAGAGTGAAGCCAGGCGAGGTTGAGAAACCGTGGCTTGAAAAAACCAACCCCAAAGAAAAATGGGTGACCATCCTTCCCATTCTTGCAATCTTCCTCGGCCTCGCGGGTTCTGGCTTTCTCGTCTGGGATGGCATTCGAAGTGTAGTCAAGAACAAGTATTGTCTTGTTATGGACGAGGATTTCAGCCAAGGTCTGAACCCCAACATTTGGACCAAGGAAGTCGAAGTTGGTGGCTATGGGTATGTTGAATCATCATGTCTCTTCTTCGCTTACACGACTAACTCTTATAGAAACGGTCAATTCGAGCAGACAACAAACACAGACGAGAACGTCTATGTCGAAGATGGCAAACTCATCATCAAGGCGACTTTGCAGGATCCCAAGTTAATGCAGAAGAACAACGTCATCAATCTTCTCAAGGCCGGCACTTGCACCTCTAAAGTCTGGTCGAACTGTGTTGCGTCCACCAACTTGACTGCTGGAAATAACAGCGTGGTTCCTCCCGCTCGATCTGGTCGTATCAATACCAAGAAGGGTGCCAATATTAGGTACGGTCGCATCGAGGTCACTGCCAAGCTCCCTGAAGGTGACTGGCTCTGGCCTGCTATTTGGATGCTCCCAAGACAGAGTGTCTACGGTGCCTGGCCTAGATCTGGAGAGATCGACATCATTGAATCACGCGGAAACAATTGGACGTACAAACAGGGCGGAAACGACATTGTTTCCTCGGCGCTACACTGGGGTCCCAACTCTGCCAACGATGGCTGGTGGAAGACCAACAACAAGCGAAAAGCCCTTCACACCACCTATAGCGCTGGTTTCAACATGTTTGGCTTGGAGTGGTCTGAAAAATATCTCTTCACTTATGTCAACACCCGACTCCTCCAAGTCACATACACCAACTTCAAGAAGCCCATGTATAAACGAGGGGGTTTCCCCGACGTGGATCAGAATGGCACCCGGCTCACTGATCCATGGACTATCTCACCTAATGTGAACGCGCCATTCGATCAGGAGTTTTACCTCATCCTCAATGTCGCTGTGGGTGGCACGAACGGGTGGTTTGAGGATGGGAAGTCTGATAAACCATGGTACGATGCCTCGCCAACGGCTAAAAAGGACTTTTGGGACGCAAGAGAGCAGTGGTATCCAACTTGGACACAACCACAGCTTGAAGTCAGCCGAGTACTCATGATGCAACAGTGCAATGGCAATGAGGATCTATGAAAATGAGAACAAAGTAATGAACAGTGATCCCGGGGAGCATTGTTTGATGAGAGAGAGATATATCAATTTGAGGCTAGTTTTACGGTACAATTTTTCGATTTGAGGAAGTTCCTTTTTTAATAGAGTTGGATTTAAACGAAAAGGATGTCCTGCAAGTTCCACCATGCCCTCATCATTTAATACATAGTTAATACGCGTGTCTCATAACTTGTCTGACTCCATATTTACGGCATCCAAGCTCAAATTCAAGATTCAAGTGCATGGCTTCAAAATTTCCCACCCTTTCGTTGTGCTAACTCACATTATGTATCAACAGCCGCTTTAACAACTTGGCATTTAGAAATCTTTTTACGAACCCTTAAAGATCAGATTAGTAATTCAGTTCATATCTATTGGCTTTATGATTAAGCGGAGCGGTACCAAGACCATTCATGCCCAGCTTTTCGTATAAAGTCCTGTGTAATGAATCACCAGCTACTGAGGCTACGGAGATGTTTGCTTTAGCTGCTCACCCATAGGTAACTGAATCGTAACTGATCCTCTGTTTTCTCACAACCGTGACTTAAGTATGGTGGATTACAACAGCATTGAGGAATTCAGCATGTCAGGCAATACGATCAAACTTCGATAGAGGCGAGTTTATGGCCACAAAGGCTGGTCGTCACCACAACACTGCCTCTTCGGCCCGTAGGATAGGGGCCGCCGAGCTCTGACCTTCTGACTGCGCTCTGCGTGGGTTTGTGAAGGCGTCTCGTGCCAAGGCTATACGTATCTTGGTATTTGTAATGAAGTGTTGGTGGTGTTTGAACCGGGTCTGCGGAACGAGCTTCTACTAACATGTCGAAGGCGGAGGCGCCGAACTTCGGAAAGCGTAGAAGCGTCCTAAGTCCACCAGCGATATTATCAGGCTAGTACAATAACGTCAAGAGTAAAAAGGTTCACGTTGACGATGAGAGTTGCAGTGAGTTCTGGCTCGATTGTAGGATACCAATCCAAATCCGGATCCAATGAACATTGCGGTGCGCTTACGACTGTTATTAGCTCAAGGTACCAGGGGAAGATCTGCAATATGAGGGCTGTAACAAGTGAATCAGGATTCAATCACGGTGACTAATTAACCAGAGATCAATAGTTCCAGGTACGGAAGGGCTATGTAACTCTACTACGCATCACGGCCTGCATCAGGTTTAACGCCCATGGGTATAGAGACTCGTCGCTTATCTCCATTCTCCAAGATGCTAGATGTAAGGTTGTGTGCTTGATGAGAAATGGTTGCAGAGCCAACAGCTACTGTTAGTTTCGGTAACGCTGAATCCCTGCAGACTCATGCGGTGCCGAGGGTCTTGTGACTGGGTCAATAGGCGAGGGGAAAGCCAGGCCAGTAGGAGAGAGCCAAGGCGTGTAAGTGAAAAAAAAAGAGTCTAAGGCGGAGGATTTTGATTTTAAACCAAATAGTCGTTCGACTTCAGAGCGGAAAGGACGGAACATGTCCATGATATGATTTTGATACCGTTCTCGCTGCCTAACGAAGTCATAATCCCATTTTCACTATTCAGGTTTTGGTAATTCACCATCCGAGAACGAGGGAACCAAATATAGATTTCAAGGCTCAACACTTTAGGTCTACTGATGGGTGAGATATGATCGACAAATGTGTGAAACATGTCAAAGCAGAATGATGGAAGTGAGGGGTTGTGATATGTGAGCTCGGATGTGCCAAGTTACGGCACACAAACAACAAATGGGACTGAAAATGGAGAAGCAGTCTTCAGTTGTAGGAGCTCTTGGGCGGGGACCTGCAGAGGATGGCTATCTTGGCAAACTGACTCTTGTGCCAACCGTGTTTCCGCGATGGTGAGTAGTGATAACTGACAAGTAGAATCTCGATCGCTAGGATGCCGCCGTGGTCTAGGCCATCTGCATTGATTGCCCTATTGATGAGCGAGAGGCCGGTTCAGGTCGGCAGCAAAAGCACTTTAACCAAGGCTTCGATTCACGACTCGCCAGGGACATTCGATGCATTCCTTATGCCATGCATTACTCTCGGGACGGCGCGAAGTTTGCAGCCATTGAAGCCACAGACAATGTTAGGCTCTGGGTCGGCCGGTTTGGTACTGGGGAGGAATGGTCGATGACAACCTATAGATGTGGGCAGTACCGAGTAAGCGTAACTCCCGACCCCAATTAATAATGGAGGATACTTCTGTTTGTAATAAGGTAACTACCTGTGTTCCATTGGCAGTGTGAGGCTGTTATTCCATTCAAGTTGCTTGGCTGTAAGATGATAAGTCCAAGTGAAGTAATACACAGTCAATACTTTTGTTCCTGCATCAACTCAAGCCAACGGGATGCAGGTACAGCCCCGTATGCTCTTGCCCCCACGTCAGACTGCATTTCCTACTAACAAACATTGTGGCCGCCTTCCCTTTCCCGGAGCTCACAAACAAGCCACAACACGCCACTGAAGCTGTCACAGTGACACTAGGGGAGGGGCAGATCTATCCCGCTTGCCCAATTTGCGTATCAATCGTGAAATCCGAGTGTGTGATTGGTTTATGTCTAAGATCCCTCTAGGCCTAATACAGAACATACTTTATCCGCAATTCCACCTCAGCTGAATGTGACGGCACTCAACCAAAACACCAACACCATCGAAACTCATGATAGTGGGAAGCAAAAGATGGCCACGATATCAGAAATGCAGCTGTACCTAGACAATGAGACCTCTTTATAATAGGCAGGTTATGTATCGATATGCAATCGCTCATCAAAAACTTCATGGTCCCGTCACCCTACAGGTCCACGTCGTGTTTACAGGTTCCGGCTCTCCCGCTTCAACCGATTCGCAGAATCAGACGCCACTTACAGTACAGCAAGTCTCTAGATCCAAGTGGCACGGTCCAACAGAGGCAGTACTTGCCACATTATTACGTTCTGACTTCCTGATATGGGTCGTCCCCATTGATCGATCCTCTTGTTAAAGGATCACAGACAATAGGCTTGGCTCTCGATTCAAGCTTGGCATTCACGAGCTGGATGAGGCATCGGCCAGGTTTCAGAACGACAAAATGCTAACAACAAGCTTTGTGCCCACATGGACTTGTCTCGTTTCCAGCCACCCGGGACAATCTCTTGTGCCATGCGCTGGACCCCGGTCGACTAGTCTGAGACACGCCTACACCAAGACCAACAGTCTGGGAACCTCTAGCCACACTTTACGGCTCCAACATAATTGTCACCCCTCCGCTTCTTGCGCGCTATTCCATCTAGACCTAGGGCTATCCGGCTCGACGTTGGCTGTAAGGCTTGCCCAGGGTCTAGTCGTGGTCATCCAAGTGGGTGTCCGTGATCCGCTTCGTACAGCTTCTGTCGCGATGCCCGACCTCATTGTCTCGCTGTCTAGTCGCAGTGGCGTGGTCGCCGCATACTGGTTCTCCCTCCGGGCAGGAGAAGAAAACTTTAATATGCTCGTCCCCGATTCCTTGGCTGAGTCTGGCGCAGAAACTTAAACACTGAAGCTCAAACAAGTTTGTTTAATTGAACCGGTAGTTGCACTCTGTGAGGTTTGATCCTCTCATCTCAGACCTTCACTCACTACGATCTTTCGATCCTTCACTCCCTCCATCCATTCTTTCTTCTGTCATTCGCTCAATAGGTGCAACTTCCTGTCACTCCTTGAACCTGTCTTTCTTTGAATAAGATATTCATGGTTATGAGTCCTTGAAACCTCACAGTCCTTCAAACAAAATCCATATACGCCGGACCGCTTCGGCACAGATCTTCAAGACAGCCCAGGAACAGACTTCTTGTTCTTCATATACGAATTCTTTGGGTTATTCTACAGCGGGCTTTGTCCCCAGACGCACAGTCTGTCAGAATCTTGTTTTTGTACTTGCCAAGTCTTCGACAAGCACATTCAAGATGGGTATCGGTAGTTACTTCAAAGCGGAAATCCCGCCTCAGACACCGATAGGACCTCCTCCCAGGAGACCTAGCCATCGGCCATCAATGTCCTTTCATGCCCCAATCATCGAGGAGAAGATTCCTCCTGCTGCCGTGGTAGAGCTACATTCAGCAGCTGGGCCCAAGTTCACTGCAGGCCCTCCTTCAATTGCACCGTCATCCAAGTCAGGCAACAGCAATCTTCTCGATGACATTAAGCATGAGGTTATGGTTAACTACCTGTACCAGCAACAATGCTCCCAATTCTGGGTTGGGGATGGCTCTGGTGAAATTGAGGGTGTTCTTCTTCGCAAGTCTCGGGGCCAGTACATGGCTTGCCCACCTCAATTGGGACAATCTCCTTTTGCGATCGCCTGCACGGCTCTTAATGTTCAGGTGTGTACAACTTGTTTTCCTATGGCGAGAATGATTACTGACATATATCTCAGTGTGCGATGACTGTCAACTCCCGTGTCATCAAGACCTTCCTCCAATGGTCTCCTGATGCAGTGGATGTTCCATTGATGAACGGCCTTCGTGTGCAGATTCTGCCTACAGTAAATGACCTCCCCCGAGCTCGTAAGCATCAGTTCGCGGCTTTCATTGCTTCAGATGGTCTTCTTGTTGTCTGGGATGATGATGCACTGAACTTGATGGCGCGAGCCAAGATCATTGAATCAGAGCTTATGGAGCTGGTATGGAACTCTGGTCAGTCAGTTGACGAAGATGAGAGAGACTCTACTATTGCGGCGGAGTACGAAATTGATGAAGAGAGTGGTGAGATCAAGCCGGAAGCTCGACCAGTTCATCTGCAAAATGCCGTCCTTGTTTCCCTTACACTCCTCCTCGTCATGGCCTCCCTTGGAGCTGCGTGGAGGCAGCTGGCTGTGGAGATAGCCATCGATGGCGACTACAAGCGACTTGGTCTCGTCGCTCTCTTCCCGATCCAAATATTCTTCTCTCTTTTCTTCGCCCAGGTCATTGTTGGCTGTTTGGCACAAATCTTTGGTCCAATTCGCCAACTGACTATCAACTCCAAGTTCTATTCAGCACGCCCGCCACGAAGACTCCAGGGAGCCACTTTGCCTCATATCACCATCCAGTGTCCTGTATACAAGGAGGGTCTGAATGCCGTCATTCTCCCTACCGTCAAGTCCATCAAGCAGGCCATGTCAACTTATGAACTGCAGGGCGGTTCTGCCAATATGTTCATTAACGACGATGGCCTCCAGCTTCTTAGCGAAGAGGAACGTGATGCCCGTATCGACTTCTATGCCGACAACAGCATTGGCTGGGTTGCACGACCCAAACACGGCGAGGATGGCTTTGTCCGGAAGGGCAAGTTCAAGAAGGCTTCAAACATGAACTTTGGCCTCATGATTTCCTGCAAAGTCGAAGAGCGCCTACAGCTCATCAAGCGCCCTGCCGATTGGAGCCAGTCTGATGAAGCCCTTGCCTATGAGCAGGCTCTCAAAGATGTTCTCGAGGAAAATGGCCGCGCTTGGGCTGACGGAAACATCCGCGTTGGCGACTATATCCTTCTCATTGATTCTGATACTCGTGTTCCCACTGATTGCCTCCTTGACTCTGTCTCTGAGATGGAGCAGTCTCCTGATGTCGGCATCATGCAATTCTCTTCTGGTGTTATGCAAGTTGTCCACACCTATTTCGAGAACGGCATCACCTTCTTCACCGATCTTATTTACACTGCTATTCGCTTCACTGTCTCCAACGGCGATGTTGCTCCCTTCGTCGGCCACAATGCTATCCTTCGCTGGTCTGCTATTCAGCAAGTTGCTTACCAAGATGAGGATGGTTATGACAAGTTCTGGTCTGAAAGCCACGTCTCTGAGGATTTCGACATGTCTCTTCGTCTTCAGTGTAATGGCTACATCATCCGTCTCGCTGCCTGGGCCGGCGATGGCTTTAAGGAGGGGGTGTCTCTGACCGTCTATGACGAACTTGCTCGATGGGAAAAATACGCATTTGGCTGCAACGAGCTGCTCTTCAACCCCATCCGCACTTGGTTATGGCGCGGTCCTTTCACGCCCCTCTTTCGCCGCTTCTGCTTTTCCAACATTCGTTTCACTTCCAAGATCACTATCGTTTCTTACATTGGCACTTATTATGCTATTGGAGCTGCCTGGATCATGACCACTGCCAATTACTTCCTGATGGGTTGGTTCAATGGATATCTCGATAAGTACTACCTTG
Organism: Fusarium secorum; assembly: GCA_013363185.1. Classification (NCBI taxonomy): domain Eukaryota; kingdom Fungi; phylum Ascomycota; class Sordariomycetes; order Hypocreales; family Nectriaceae; genus Fusarium; species Fusarium secorum. The sequence goes on from JABEEM010000550.1 coordinate 51,906, forward strand.
ACTCTTGGCAGGTGTGGTTCTCTATCATCCTTGTGTTCAATGGACTCGGTAACCTCGCACTTGCTATCATGAGATATCGCTCTGGCGAACGGACTCTAGGCTATGCCATTTACGAGAACTTCAAGTGGACTCTTATGCTGGCTGTTTTCCTTGGTGGCCTTTCCCTTCACGTGAGCCAGGCTCTTTTGGCACACATGTTCGAGATTGACATGAGCTGGGGCTCCACGTCTAAGGAGGCTGAATTCTCCAACTTCTTCATTGAGGTTCCCAAGGTCTTGAAGAAGGTAAGTTTTCTCCATCAATATCTATTACGATCAAATGCTAATAAATTACACTAGTTCCGTGTCTCCATGACATTATCTTTGCTGGCCATTGTCGGCCTCATCATAATGGCTACCGCTGACTTTATTCCTCATTATTGGCGCATCAACGACTTTGTTGCAATCCTGCCCATGGCCACTGTCGCTGGAAGCCATCTCCTGCTGCCGTTGGCATTGAATCCTGCCCTTATGACCTTTTCATGGTAGTTCTGGCTCATGTACCGCCCCAAAAGCATGTCTGTTCCTTTTCTTTCTTTTGTACTGTCTTTTCATCAGACCTTGAGTCAACGGAGTATAGAAGGATCATACCCAGTAACATTCGTTTTCATGGCTAGGCTTTGAGAGCCTGCCCGTACATATAATAACAGATAAAGCCTTATTTAAAACAGAGGTTCAATTGAAGTGAACTGTCGAATCATTGTTGCTCTTAACATTAAACTTCTGTCAGCAAACACATTCCATCACCTCGATATCTACAGTGACATTTGCTCTCACTTTATGGTTCACTCAGTCAGTAAGCGAACGACCATTTGAGTTGAAAAATCGAAAATAAATCACCACAAAAGTAGGGAAGCGAATCTGTAGAAAGTTTAATTTGATTCAAAGCCGTCTATCCCAAACCAACGCCTCTATACCATCCGTTCAGGTCTATCTAAGTATGCAAATACCTTTCATTCTTCATAGCGATACCGCATCATGCATAAATGAGGTGATGCCTTCATTCTCCGTTTGTAAACAACCGCCAGATACCGCACAGCATGGAGACTTGTTCATATCCGCATAGTCTCAAAACAAAAACGCACATAAGAGCAAAAAAAATCTAATGAACTTTTCTAGTTGTCCTCGTCGTCAGTGTCAGGAGGGTGAGGAGTACCCTTAGGGCTATTGAGCCATTCAATGTGACGAAGTCTGCGGCGGACCTCACGCTCCTTGAGCTCCTTCTTGGTCATCTTCTTCTTCTTCCTGGCCTTGAACTTCATATCCGAGTTGTCCTCGATACCACTGTTGACAGCGCTGCTAACAACGGAGCTGGCGGCAGTGCTGTTGACGCCGCTGCTGGGACGGCTGTCCTCAAAGCGGTCGAGACTGACAGCAGTGTTTCCTCGAAGGGCAACACGGCCGTCACGGACGTGCCATTGCTCAGAGCAGAGGGCACCGACAAACTCTTCGTTGTGAGAAATCAGGATAACACCACCCTTGAAGTCGCGAATAGCCACTGCAAGACCACCAAGGGAGTCACGATCCAAGAAGTTGGTAGGCTCGTCAAGCACGAGAAGATGGGGGTTGTTCCACATGGCTCCAGCAATGACGACCTTGACCTTCTGACCCCCGGAAAGAGAGCCAATCTCGTTGTGGTTGGCGATCTCGGGGTCGAGTCCGAGGTCTTCAAAATGCTTGGAGATGACCTTGGGCTGAAGCTCACGGTAACCGAGACCCTCTCGGGAAGCCTCGTGATCGTCGAATTCCTGGACGAGCTTGTCGAATCCAAGCTCGGTAAGAGTTTCACGAGAGATCATGGTGTTGTTCTTGGGCAGGAGACCTCGCCACTTACTGTTAAAAGTTAGTAATGAGCTTTGTGATAAAACAATCAAGGGAACTTACACTTCGTATTGGAAGGTCTTCTTGTACTTTGAACGACCAACCAGAGCCTCAATCTGGCGTGGAGACTTTCCATCCTTCAGATCGACCCACTTGTCCATCTGAGCACGATCGGCATCTGACAGAACACGAGTCTGCTTCATGTGAACCTCACGGTCGTCACCGTGCTGGTAACGCCACTGAAGATACTGGTTAGGGGTCTTCTCCAAATGCATCTCAACGTGCTCTAGAGCGTGCTGCTTGATATAACCAATACGGAGGTTAGGGTGCTTCTCAACCTTTCCGGTGGTAGGGATAGTCTCGCCGGTAAGGAGCTTGATAAGAGTCGATTTGCCAGCACCGTTGGGGCCAATGATGGCAACACGAGAAGACAGACTCAATTGACAAGAGACTTCCTGCAGTGAAGGCTTCGTCGCACCAGGATAAGCGTATGAGACGTTGGACATGCGGATGATAGCGCGAGTCTGAGACTTGACACCAGTCAGGATACCAGGAGGAGGGAACTTGAATTGGACCGTAGAGGCGGAGAGAGTGTAGTAGCTCTTGGCCTCAGGGCGAATCTTGACGAAATTGGCCAGGTTACCCTTGTAACAAGCCAGCTTCTTGTTAGGCTCGTAATGATAAATATCAGTTGTGACATTGTCCAGGAATCCGGAGTCGTGAGAAACAATGAGACTGGTGATATCGGGATGAGACTTGAGGTAGTTCTCAAGCCAGGCGATGTTGGCAACATCAAGATGGTTAGTGGGTTCGTCCAGAAGGAGAACGTCGGCACGCTGGAGCATAGCTCGGGCTAGAGCCAGCTTCATCTTCCAACCTCCAGAAAGGGAACCAACTCTCTCAGCCTGTCGACCCTCGGGGCCAGCAGTGAAGCCGAACTCGGCCAAAACCTCAGAGATACGCTCACGGCCTTGAGTGGCAATCTCAGGGTCCTTAGCAACGAACTCAAGAATGCTGATGTCAGCGTCTTCGCCCTGGTTGTGCTCGACATAGCAGGTACGGAGAACGTCTTGAGGAGGGAATCCCTCGAGCTTGCCGTTAGCAATGCTTCGCATGAGGGTAGACTTTCCGGCACCGTTGCGGCCGCAAAGACCATATCGGTGACCCTTGAGGAGTCGCAGGTTGGTGTGTGACAAGAGCAGCATACCACCATAGGCGAGAGAGAAATCGGCGTTGACAATTTCGACCTCGCCGTCGTCCTCCTTCTCAGGAACACCGTACCGGCGGTGGTCCTCATCAACATAGTGCTGCTGAATAGTGTCGGCAATCTTTTGAGGAGCCTCGGTATCCTTCACGAAACTCTTGATGTAGGGAGCAATTCTTCCAGAGATGCGATTGACGAACCGGTAGTTGACATCGATAGCAACCATGTCGGAAATATAGGGACGAGCCTGCTTCCAGAGGTCCAGGCTTCCAGTAAGGCCGCCGTTGGCCTTGATCTGCTCATCAAGAATCTTGGCTACGTCGTCTCCAGCGGTACGAGCGACAACATCCTTATCATCACCCATAGCCTTCTCCATAGTGGCGAGGGCGCGTTCAGCGATCTCACGAACCTCAGGGAGCGAGGCTCGGTCGCAAACGCTCTTGACACCAGGGATCAGCTTGGGCAAGAATGTTCGGGCCTCGATGGGGTCGTGGACCAGCTTTGTCAAGTTTTCGACAATAACAACAGTCTGTCGGAGAACCTCCTGGGCAGTGGTGGGGTTGTTAAGAGATCGCTCGAGGAAAGGGGTTAGAAGAGCTAGGACGGGTGAGGTGACGATGGCAACAAAGGTAGTCTGAGACAGAGCGTGAATAGCCTTCTGGAGAGTCTGAGAAGAAGGGTGCTGCATGGTATCGATAAGAAGAGGGATACGAGGAGCAACGTCGTCGTTGGAGAGAAGGGTAGTGAGAGAGTTCATAGTGTGGACGGCTTGCTTCTCGACCTCGGCCTTCAAGTCATGCATGCCATTCTCGACGACGGGGATCAAGCCAGCGAGCTTAGCACCCATGGCCTCGCGGAGGATATCCTTCTCAAGGGCCTCCTCTTTGGTGCCTCCGATAGAAATTTGAGCCTTATCAGCCATCTTCTGAAGAAGCTTGTAGGCGCCAACGGTTCCCTGCCACTTTCCGGTCTTCTTGGAAAGGTACTCGGTAAGAGCAGGAAGGAGACCAGCGACGAGAGCCTCGGGGCTCAGGATGCCAAAAGCGGCATCGAGGCCATACTGGGCGGCCTCGCGGACGACAGCGCCCTTATCAGAGAGAGCATCGAGAGCGCAGCCGACAAGACCGCCATCCTGGAGGAGCAGAACAACTTCGCTGACAGGCTGCCGAGGGAGGAAACGCTCAAAGACGGCACCTAGAAGGTTCTGACTGGACTCGCGACGAAGACCCGACTTTTTATCAGCGGCGGCCTTCTTGATCTCGGCAATGATGCCGTACTCGTTCAAGCCGGCAACGCCAACCGAAGAGAGGATAATCTCGCAGAGGCCATAGCATGCATCGATCGAAGCGGCCGAGGTCTTTGCAGTGAAGATTGTGTTGAGGAGGTCGTTGATGGTTTCTTGAGATGGCGGGGGCGGGGCCTCATTAGATACCATCGTCGGGTCCTGCGACGGCGGCGTAACGGGGTGAGGCATCGTCTATCGTTTTCTTCGTATAAGCAAACAAATAAATACGATCAATGGGCCTCGTTGAGTATTGGGGACTGTTCCAGGAGAGGACAGTAGGAATAAGAAGGAGAAAAAAAGGAACAACAAAAACCAACGAGGCCCTTGAGGGAAAAAATAGGTAGCGAGCGTAGAAAAAGCGCTGCTTACGATGGATGTTAGGTAAAACAAAGCGACTTTCATAGGTTGGGCGCACTAACTACTAAATTTCGGTTTGAAATTTTTCTTATCGCTAGCGGCGGTTGTCTTATCGCCATTCACTCGGAGACTCCGCCCCACTAACTAGAGCCTAGAGGTATCCTTGTTTATTTCCACGTGCATTCCGGGGGCTCATTTAGTGGACTCGAGCTCGATATGCGATTCAGAGTTACCGATCCAGAGGCAAATAAAGTGCATTTCCTATTTTGTCAGTGACTAATTAATTCGATCAAAGTTCTGGACGTCACTCCGTGTAGAGCAAAAGCGGTTTGTGAGAAAAGTGAATCTAGTGGCTTAAACTGACTGTGGTATCTAAATTAAGTCTCAGATGTGTATCAGAGCCAGGGCTCGTCTTCCCAGTCAATGCCTGTTCAACGCCCGCATGTCGGTGGCTATACCATAAGTTACCGACTTTTCCAAAGTCTTTGCTAAAAATAAAAGGGGAACGCGTGAAATATAGTCGACTAGTTAACATAAGGTAGGTAGGGGGTATAATAAAAGAAGAAAGAAACAGGCATCATATCATCCTGACCGCCTCACATGATGAATACTTCCCAGAAGCCACGCCATCTTGAAAAAAAAAGAAAATACAACTACAATGCAAGAGTAAAATTCCACCTCAGTGCATCAGCTAATGACTGTGTTCACTTCTCAGAGCCACTGGACCTTGGAAACCAGAACTTCCAGGGACGACGTCGTGCATTTCCAATCCCTGAGAGCTCGATCTCGGCCGCTTGTCTCGTCGAATGCCTAGGCGTTGGTCGCCTTCATGATAATGCGCTTTGAACTGATAATATGTGGGTTGTCGAGGGCGGCATAGAACGACAATAAAGTTTTTGAACATGTTCGCCTGAGAGAATGCCCGGAAACGCTCCTTCTTAGCAAACTTGTGTGAGTTCATGTACTCTCTGGTCGTTTCGCCTCGCGCCATGAGGAAGATGTGATATCCCATCAAAGCAGCAGGATAGAGGAAGGAGATAAACCCAAGGAATACCAACGCAAAAGGAACTCGGAAGTGGTCAATAGCTTTTCCGAATGAGACACCCTCACGATTCTTGTAAAGAAGAACCTGTGTAAGAGAAGTGGCGATAAGGTAGGCCGCGAGGATAGTTGCGGATGTAACAAAGGTAAAGAAATATCGGTAATTACGTTTCCCGACACAGTTGTTGAGCCACACGCAGTGATGATCATGGGTCTCGATACAGTTATCGCATAAGCGACAGTGGTGGGCTCTGGGTGGTCGCCAGATATTGCATGTTCTACAGTGCTTAACCGGAACTTCCATGGCGGCTGTTGACGATTCGGCAGATTTTATCAATGCCCAATCTGTCGTGGGTGGGCTAAGTTGGAGAGGGTCGTCGTTGTCGTCGACAGGGGGAAACTGGTGAAGATTTCGCGGAAGAATCTGACAAACATTAGCCAACGCGCACCCTGATGTGAACAAGATATGGACTTACCCCAGGATCGGTAACAGAGGCGTGGATGAAGGAAGAGAAACATATATACGCAAGGTATGCAAAAACAATAGGTATCGCAGGCGATACATGCTTCCATAACCAAGGTGCTTCAAAACCAAAGAACAGGGCGCAAGGAATGATGACAAAGATACCAGTCGCAATATTAACAGGTCTCCCTCTTGTGTTTTGCCAGCGACCACCAAGACAGAATACCGTGTTGCCATCGAAATACTGATAAACACGTCCGAGATCGGATTTCTGACTTGGCTTATGAGGGACGCGGGGATGACGCTCAGTATGAGAGTCTACAGGTCTGAACTGTGGTGAAGATGCGGACGAAGAGAGTTTCTCAGCTCCTTCGGTACTGCGATTCTGACTTTGCTGGCCTTCGTTACTTCGACCCGGCATTAGGAAGCTTGATCGAAACGATCGTGGAGATTTAATCGGGCTCGGCAGGTTGTGTAGGTCCTTATAACTCTTGTCCACAATGATGTTGTGCTGAAAGTGACCTGTATCGGAAGTCTTGCCTTGTTGAAGAGGACGAACACTATCCGTCAAACTCCCCGCAGGATAATGGCCATGACTAGGGCTCGTATTCGCTGTTATTCGGTCCAAAGTTTCTTGTTCCGTCATTTCCGTGCCTCTGGATGGTGGAGATCGCATGTTTTCGTCATTACTTGTTTGGCGCTGCAGTTGCGCAATGGGGTTCGATATGATACTTTGCCGTGTTTGACTACCACTAGCTTCGCCGTGCTCATCGAATCTTTGTTGTGACGTTGGCGATGTTGGTGACGTTGGTGAGGTGGGAGACGCTGGCGACATTTGACTCATTGTAGATGGGCGATGCGATCCTCCTCTTTGCGCCTGTAATTTCTGCGAGCTCATGGGTCGGAAAAAAGCATGCGACTGCAACGATGGAACATGGCTTCTGCTTGATAAACTCGGCGCTTGGCTTGTTGAACCGGCAGTCGAACTCTCGACACTCCCTCTCTTCGCTTGTACGCCAGAAAGATATGTCTTGTTACGCAAAGACTGACCCTGCCATGGACCCCTGGAAGACGCTCCCGTCCGTGCAGTATCAGGCCGGGAACCCATGTCCGCACTTCGAGGAATGCTCATTCTGTTCTTTTGCAACTCTGGCCCGTCCCCGTCCTCACTCGTGATGTCCGTCATTCGAGAAGAAATGATGCTCGGCGGCCGGGCCGCTTCGGAACGGGAATTATGTGGCGCTGAGAAGCCATCGTCATCGGATTTCGCGGCCATAGCGATGGCAATGTTGAGTAATGGTGTCGTTGGTAGTCGTCTACCTGGAGACGACTTGACAAGAAGTCTTGATCGAAATCAAGGGAACGGTTGCGCGAATGGTCCAAACCAAGCTCGGCCTCCCATTCAGAGTCTCGGTAAATTCGTCGCCTGGCCAGTGAATAGGTAGTGTCGACTGATATCCAAAAGTGAAATCGGCACGGTCGGCAGGTTGGTCGCGTTACGCAGTACTGTACAAAGGAGCCAAATGAAGGGATGGAAGGACAGGGGTGAGAGGATAAGGGTTTCGATCGTGGAAAAGGGAATTAGGAGAAAGTGGTCGCGAGAAAGATAGCTAAGCACGGTAGGTAGGTAGGGAGCGCACAATTGGAGAGTTAAACCAGTAAGTAAAAGAGAACGTAAAGGGCGGCCAGCAACGAAAAGAAAGGTGATGGGATGGTGACAAGATGAAGAGGAGGTATATGCTTGTTCCTTTTTCCTGTCCTATCCTGTCCTTGCCTTGTTCCGGCTCAGGACTGGTTTCTTTTTCCAAGCCCAGCCCAGTCCAGCCTCAGAAACCTTGGGCCTGAATCCTTAGGTAATTGGACGTTCGCACTCTCCCAAGCTGTCCTCGGGCCCCCTACCTAGTAAGGGGCCAGGGGCTAACCTCAGGTCACTGAAGCCCCTGCTAGCGGCGCTGTCGTACAGTGGGGGGCAATAAGTATGAATCCCCTTTGATGTACTAACACACACATCTTAGCCTAAAGTAGGTTATAGTCATTTCCAACCTTAGTTAGAGGCTTTTCTGCGCCAATCAGTAAAAGAGATAGCCTTGTGTAAGGCTAATATACACATACTCACAGCTTAAATAGGCTAGCGGCAGAAAAACGATACACGCCCGGTATTCATACTTATTGCCCCCCACTGTAAGGGCTGTCGGAGGTTGAGAACTCCAGACGATAACCGATCACGAAAAGTACTAGACTAAGAGGTTGCTATGACTGAACGCATACGCCGCAATCAAAATGCTCTGTAGCTTTCTCATGCACAAAAAGACGTCACTGTCAACAGATTGTGGAAACCTTCTGCAGCAACCCGTTTCGTTGACGTTTGACAGCCAGTCCCAGAATAACTTCGGTTACGGTAACTCAGTTAATAATGATGGTTGCATTCACTTAAAACTCGACTGAAGCCAGCTAACCAGCTAACTTTACTAGTCTTGGCTTTAAGAGGTTTGATATGATCGTCGCTGCATCACAATGAACGAATCCTTCATGCTTTAGCCAGGGACAAGAATAGTAGAGAAACCCAGCTTGTGGCCTGGATACCAAGGCATCATCGCTAGAAAGCTCTGGACTCAACTCAAGACGTCATTCCTTGTAAATCGTGATGTTGCACGTGACCCTCTCAGCTCCCCCGGCATTGGCCAATGATAGTGCACGCATTCATCGTAGCGACTGTCTCCGAAATCATACGAGAACTTCAAAGCTTCAACCACCTAAGAACGCCCCCGACGTAGAAATCCATTCTTCAACAGCAAACAAAAGCACGTCGTCAAAATGGCCTCTCGCATCTCCCGCCGATTCCTCTCCACCACCGCCCGCCGCTTCCAGGAGCACCAGAAGGCCGAGCTCAAGAAGGAGTCTCGTCGCAACCCTGAGATTCTGGTGCGTCATAATGCCTCGGCCCACCCTTGGAACTATGCCCGGCCAAAACAATGAGAGACGGAAATGGACCACGAATTATGGTTGCTAACGTAGATGGATGATTTGTAGATTCTCGGCGGTGTTATGGTTGCTGCCCTTGGCGGTGCTGGCTACTACCTTGGTACGGAAATCAATTAATATGTCGAAACTGAAGCAATTGCTGACATCGCCATCTTCAGGCCGATCTCCCACTGGCGCTACCTCCGAGTCTCCCGTCACCATCGCTACTCACCCCTGGGAGAGCGGCAGCTCTGGCAAGTACCAGTACCACCCCGGTGGGGACCCCAACGCAGCTCCCAAGGACGCTCCCAGCGCTCTCAACGTTGTCGTTGTTCCCAACGTTACCCTTCCCGCCGAGCTTCACGAAAAGTACAACAAGTGGGGCAAGGACGGATACCCTTAAATCACGATTTTGGAATGATGTTGGAGCTGGCTACATGAACAAGCATGTATTGTAGGGAATGAGGGGAGAGCTTATGAGTTGGATCAGTCAGGTCTCTTACGCCCTGTGTAGAAAGAAGAAGGACAAAATGGGCTTGATTTAAGCAACCACCCATAGTTCACATACGACGCGCCGCGATTTTTCTTAGCTTTGTGTCTTTCAACTATAATTTGACTTATCTCTGGCCTCATTATGTCTGTGCCTGATCTCCGACTCACGGGAATTGACCGGGCCAAAGGCTGGTCTGGGTATGTTCACATGGGCCACCAATCACACCGGCGAAATGGTTTGATTTCACATACGTCACAGAATAGCTCTTGTTTCTCGTTACTTCTTGGTATCTCATCACTCACCGCTGCAACACCCGTCGTTCCTTGTAATATCCTAAACTCCTGTCTTCACCAGTCTTGTGACAACTTTCTCTGAACTCGACGCCGACAACTAAACAACCAACGCATCAATCTCTTCGGAAGTGAATCCAAGAAGGTACAGGAGATCCAAGAGGCTCTCTCCGTTCAGGCGGGCGTTAGCTTCCATCTGAACACGAGGCTTTGCGTTCCATGCAACTCCCAGACCTGCCTTGTCCAGCATGAGCAAGTCGTTAGCGCCATCGCCAACAGCAATGACTTGACACAGATCAATGCCCTCCTTGGCAGCAATGTCAACGAGAAGATCCCTCTTCCGCTCCTTGCCCACAATGATCCCCTCGACCTCACCTGTGAACTTGCCGTCTTGAATAACGACGTGGTTCGCGTGGGCGTGATCAATGCCCAGTTGACCAGCTAGCCATCCTGTCAACGGCTGGAAACCACCTGAGAGAACAGCTGTCTTGGCACCCAGTCGCTTGAAGGCCTTGATCAACTCTGGTACGCCCTTGGTGACGTCCAATACTGGCCGCAGGCCTTCAAACAGGTTGGCAGGAAGGCCCTTCAGAAGAGCAACTCGTTCGCGGAAAGAAGCCTCAAATTCCAGCTCGCCCATCATGGCACGGTGTGTGATCTCGGCAACTCGTGCAGCCAGATCTGGGGGATCCTTGACATGATCAGCCAAAAGGTCAATCACCTCTTGAGTGATGAGTGTGCTGTCCATGTCAAAAACCACAAGTCGAGGGTGGCGTCTCCACACTGTATCTCGCTGAAGGACCACATCGACGTTCCACTCCTGCTCAAATCGGTAGATCATCTCATGCTTTCTCAGGTCGTCCAGGCTCAGATATTCAGGTGATGGCGTAGGAGAGAGAGTGAGCTCAACAATGCGCGGCTGCTCTTGGTTATCCAAACATCGATGAGAAGAGTGAGGCTCATCGGCGTCCTGAGGAAGAGGGAATGAAGACATGAGGTGGAGGAATGAGGTGATGCATAGAGGTGAGATATAGGAACCATAGATGTGGTCGAGCTGCTCTGACTCTTGAGTTGGCGGCTCCAGAGGATACTCATTGGGATCGGTTGTCGGGGCCAAGTTGGCGGGCAGAGACTCGTTACTGTCTGCAAAGGTGGTTTTGACGGGAGATCTGGAGCCCTGATCCTCGCCCCTTGGCTTATAGAAAAGGGTCGCGATAAGACGATCCGACTTCTCACCAGCTCTGGGAGCGCAATTGGGGTGAGAGTACGAGTGGCTCAGTCCACTGTCGACGACAGTAGGGGGGTTCTCCTCAGACGGGATGCCATTGAAGGGCAAGATAGGCCTTGTCTGGGGAACGGGTGACTTGCTAGTGTCCTCTATAACGGTGTCAATGCCGTGGAACAGCTGATCCTGTCGAGCTGAGTCGGGTCGAGGAGGGCGGTACTCCTGGTGATCACTAAGGTATGAGCTGCTTCTCATGGAGCCCAGCTGCGGCCGTGTGACATTTTGTTTGGTGGGACTTGTCTGGTCTGCCATTGTGTTGACTGCCTGTTTATGTGCGTGTGTGTGTACTTTAATTGCGTGCGTGCGTGCGCGGGGTGAGATTTGCTAACGTCTGACTGACTGGCTCTGACTGGTTCCGGTAATCAGTAGCGTCTGTCAAGGAAGAGCTGAGATACGAGGTTTAAAGCCCAGAAAGGAGACTTAAGAAATGTTTAAATCAACGTAGATACGATAATTGATAACGCGCAAGCGCCTATGGTAGAGCGAGCAACGGACCCTAGAGGCTTGCGCTGAATCAATCTTCAGACTCAAAGATGAGAGGGTAGTGAGCGTGGGTAGGTAGGTAGGTAGGATGTCTTTCGCCAGGGCACTTCTCTCCGTGTGTTAGCCCCGCCAATGGCTCGTGCGACTTTGACCTTACGGCATCTGCGGCTCCTGTCAGGCTTGGTCTAGGGTATGATTGGTGCAAATAAGCCCGCAGCCTCACGGGTTTTGTCATTTTGATGAGGACCTTCAATGAACCTGGAAAATCACGTGAGTTTAGTTTAAGATGTATGTAACTCTGATGAATTGTCTGTGGTAAATCTCTCAAGGTCGTGGCGGTAACTTGTAGCCCACAGTTTGTCTTGTTGGAGTCCTGACTCTCGTCATCAAAGTTAGCTCATTGTATTGGCTCCATATGGCTCGGTGTCGATAGCAAACTGTCGGTGTCAACTCTTGAAGGAAACATTGAGATGATGGAAGACTTGGCTCACCCAGGAGCGAAAATCAACAAAATTATAGAGTACGGGTCACATTGATAAAGCAATGACGCAAGCAACGAGCTGGGATTATGACGTAGCTTGAGATTAGGGTCAGAGATCTCCACGTTAGCTTGATAAGTCAGCAACTTTGGCATTTCATTGTTAAACCCGTATTAGTGAGCACTCATCCATCGGAACACGGCCTAACTTTTGATCCTTCGTGCGAACAGTCCCGAAGAGGAAGAAAAAATTGTTCAAACTGGAGCCAGGCAAAACGGCAGTCGCACGGTTCCTCGGTACCGATGTTCCGAACCTCATATTGACAAAGACCGACTGCCGCACCGGCTGCCCGGTATTAGATTGCACCTTCGGAGCACCTCTTTTTGGGAGCATGTAAGACGCCAGCACAATTTTATAACTGGAATTGACTTGTTCGTTGTGCGTTTATACGGGCTGAGATACAGGCGTCGGCCCGTATGAAGCCTAACTCAAAAGTCATCAACAATGAAACTTTGATATCATCGATCTCAGGATGTGGCAACACAATGGCTCATTCTTGCGACAGAGATACATACATACATCGAGTGACACACTATCATCGTAAACGGAAAGCATATTCGCTTCCTCCGGGGATACTACAAGTAGTTATGTATTTGAATTTCGCAACCCAAGCCAAAATGACATGATCGCGGGGAACCTGCCCTCGTGCTCACAATCGTGCAATGGATGGCCCTGGTCAGTCACTGACTCCATCTGATCTCGCCAATCCACCCATGCCCAGATCTAGATAACATGGGATTTGACTTTTGACTGTGAGGTGAGCCAGATCAAGACCATATAATTTCTAAGCGATGCTTATAGAACCTTCTGCTCGCATGATGATGATAACCTCCAACCTCCGGGGTTGCCGCTACCTATAGTCCCACCGAACAAGAGGCCCAATGGACCTCCGGCTCGGCGGCTGTATCGAAGATATGTCGTTGTCCGGGATGAGGTGAGGCAAAACAAGTCCCATCTGCTGGGCGCCATTTCAGGGCTTTGGTCCCTAGGCCAATCAGACTTTGTCCTGAGCGTGGCGCCCCCATCGCGAAAGGTATAGCGTCGATGTCGTGATCAGTCTCAGTTGTAACTCATGGCCGTTAATCCTCATGGCGGCGATTGCGCAATTGCAGCTCCCCATCTTTTTCCACGTCCTGGGCTCGTCACAGGCAGAATACTCTCGGGTTCGGACGATGTCCTTGCACATTACTAAAGACGCCCTTGATGGGGGGCACAGCGGGCGGTCGCCCGGACATAGCTTGTAAACCCCATACAACTCAGCACGTCTCTCCCTCTCCGTCTCCCTCTCTCTCGACTTAACTTAAGAATTTGACTGTCCTCGTTCATTGTCGTGTTCATCATCTCGTCTTTCCAGTGCTTTGAAATCCTGCTCTATAATCAAATCAGCACAGTATCTGCGTCATCAACTCGACTAGGGCCTCTTCACTTTACCTTACCCCTGGCTGTCTATTAGATATAACTGGGATATACTCCTCACCTATCCCAGCTTTCAACAAGTCCCAAGTAATATAACTCATCTTCGAGACACCATCACCGCCTCTTCAACATGCCTGCCTTCATCTCCCAAACATCCTCACAGGTGTCACTCACCGACATCAAGCTTGAGTGCGAGTCAGGCTATGTCTCTGGACAAAACTCAGAATACTCATCACCATCATCGTCAACCACTCTGCCCCAGGTCTCTCTCACCAAGGCCCACATCAACCACCTCAACAACATGCTCGAGGATATGCACCCCATGGACATCCTCCGATTCTGCAAGGTCATGTTCCCTAACCTGTACCAATCGACTGCCTTTGGCTTGACCGGTCTCGCAACCATGGACATGCTCTCCAAGATCCAGAAGGAGCACCCCAACTCTCCCACTGTCGACCTCATCTTCCTGGATACCTTGTACCACTTCAAGGAGACATACGACCTTGTCGACCGAGTTAAGGAGCGATACCCTAACGTCCCTGTCCACATCTTCAAGCCCGATGGCGTCAACACTACCGAAGAGTTCGAGGACATGTACGGAAAGGAGATGTGGAACACCGCCAGTGAGATGTATGACTGGATTGCCAAGGTCGAGCCTCTCCAGCGAGCCTATGATGAGCTCAAGGTTGCTGCCGTACTCAATGGTCGTCGACGATCTCAGGGTGCTGCCCGTGGTTCCATCCCCATCATCGAAGTTGACGATGAGCGTGGTGTTGTCAAGATCAACCCTCTGGCCACTTGGTCCTTCAAGCAGGTCAACAACTACATCAAGGAGAACAATGTTCCCTACAACGCTCTCCTCGACCAAGGCTACAAGTCCATCGGTGACTGGCACTCTACTGCCCCCGTCAAGGAGGGTGAAGACGAGCGAGCTGGACGATGGAAGGGCCAAGACAAGACCGAGTGTGGCATCCACAATAAGAAGTCTCGATACGCCGAGTTCGTTGCTATGATGGAGCGCAAGCAACAAGAGGAGAAGCTTGCTGCTGCTCTCGAGAAAGTGGCTCTGCCCACCGTATGAGTGCACTTGCACCCAGACAACCACCTATCTTTGATGACTTGATGATTGAGGCATTATGCGAGGCGTTTAAGGAGATAGACTGGCTCAGCAGTTATCGTGACTGAGCCGAATGGAGCTTTTGGTATTTCGGGAAATCATGGACTGGCGTTAGGAAAAATACAGGAATCTGGGTGCAATGGAAGAATAGCAAGCACATGACTGAGCAGATAGATCTGTCGTAAGCTGCAGACAGAACAATAAAGGAAAGAATCAACCAAACTTCTCAAATGTGTCTTTGATAGCGAGATCTGCGATATCAATTATGAGAAATGAGGTCAAATGTCAATGGTAATCAGGATCACGAGGTTGGAGCCACAATGATAAGCTACCCCGCGTCAAGACATAAGTTTTCAAGCTAACAAACAATCACATCCCCACTGCCAGATTCTGATGTCGTCTTATCTGAGCCCTTGGACCTACCCTTTAGTGCTACCAACAACTGTCCATCGTGACCTTTTTCAGCCTCGCGCCACTACTAACAAATAAAAAGTCTTACCTCTTGTCAATATGCAGGAACTCACTTCTTCTCCGCCAGCTTTTGTTGAAAGAAAGAGAAAGATACTCGAACAACTTGCAATTCCAGACACAGAATACACGGATGCTTCACCGAAAGGCTCTGTAGATGAGGGCATCAGGGATCTCATTGATGAAATCAACCAACAATCCGGATTTGTCACTACCAGCAGCTGTGCAGGCCGTGTCAGCGTTTTTCTTGAAGGGCAGAGAGTTGCTGATACTGAAGGAGAAGATGAACGGGTAGCAGGCGTTGGTGGAAAAGGCGCTGGGGGAGCTTGGTTGTTCGTTTCCCATGATCCAGTACCTGACAAGGGTGATGGAAGTACAGACTGGAGTAGTTTATTTGGACTCCAGGAATCTACAGAGGCACAGGAGACAACTAGAGAAGTGAAAGAGAGAAGACTTGTTCACTTCAAGTACGAGGCAATGGTAAGCAGAAATTGTGCTGTACCGAATATAGCGGAAAGGCATTATATAATACAAAGAACATTCATACTGAGATATTAGGTAGATCCTCCACGTTCTCACAGCATCACCTGAACATGCTCAACTACTTCTGCGCTGCGGCCTACAGGCAGGGTTTCGCGAGTCGGGTGCCCTCAATATCATCCCGAATGGCAAGGATGCTGCCACTCCTATGGTGGCTATACGGACAATGGGACTTGCCTTTGGGTCTCTCATCGGGCAGCAAATTGACGGCCATCGGCAACGCATAGTCTCACCCGAGTACCTCCAGACCCTCGTCCAGATTGCCAATGAGCGCTTTATCGAGAATAAGAAGCGCATCGAACGCTTCCAAAACGCCTTCAGAGATGCTGTCGCTGCTCCAGTACCACGTCTGAACCCTGAAGGACAAGAATGGGAGGACGCTGCAGCGAGAAGAGAAAGGAAGCGTGCTGAGGGCCTACGAAAGAAAGCCGAGCTGAAAGCCAAGCAAGAGACAGAACTGGAATCAGACCGCGCCAATTCAGGAAAGGAGGAAGACGCAGGACTATTTTTTGAGATATAAGTTGTACACTTTGATTCCTCAACCAAGTTTTCCCTGCTACCAATGCCGTAATGTACACGTGCGTACCTGTCTGGGCATACCAGAGCCCATCGCCTCTATATCTCCATATAATCATTCCCCATTCCCATTATCACTTTTCCCTGTCTCTACGAGACGACCTTCTCGACCCAGCTCTTCTCAAGTTTCTTAACTTCGGCCTTGAAGTTCTCCACCTCCTGCCAACAGTCGAGCGGCCGTCGGTCGTGCTCCCGCAGACATCGAATGACTTCATTGCGCGCTCCCTCAACAGTCTCGGGCAGAGGACGCACTTGCTTGCGTGACTCGAGCTTCTCACGCATGGCTTCAACCTCCTTGCCGACGGTGTACTGGCTCGTGCTGTTGTTATCTTTGAAATCGGCGCTGGCGAGTTTCTCGTGTGCTATTTTGAGAGCTTCGGCCTCTTTCTGCTGTAGCTTCTTGAGCTCCTCGGCCACGCGGGCCTGGATCTGGAGCTCGACTATCTTGGAGCGAGAGGCATCGGTCTATTCAGAATCGAGAGAGCACAGGTTAGCTTCGATTGACGCCTGTGGAAAATATACTAGTAAGTCGATGCAGATAGCAGTACCTCATTGCTGGATTGTAGTGAATCAACGAGATCCTGTGACAGTCCGTTAGGCGCTGAGCTGTTTATTGGCAAGCTGTTAGTCGCTGATTGGAACATAGTCGCATGCCCTCCATAATTGGATAAACTTACGCCTTCCACACATGTGAGGAGATTGGTTTCGACTCGCTGGAACCCATTGTGTCGACCGCAATGGCTGTACAACCGATGTTCAATGCCCGGCTCGTGATAGCCTTCCTGGAAATTTCCGGCGTAATTCGGGTGCGTCACGGAGCGGCGATCCGTGGCTGCCTGAGGTTACAATTCTATCCGGTCGAGCGACGCCTCTTGTGGCGTTTGAGTGTGGCGCCTCACCGGCGACCGAGATATGGTCACCGAAACTATTACACCACATGCCACTTGTACTGTACCCGTTGGC
>JABEEM010000554.1:0-14427 GCA_013363185.1 Fusarium secorum
ATATTTGTTGTTGAGGTGGTGATGTCAATACAGGCTGTGGTGTTGCGGTAGATAAATAATTGTAGGCATCATAGGTGTAGGAAACGGGGACATGCATATAAAGAAGCTACAAAAATTTGGCGGGTTTTGCAGCCAAATTGAGGTACCTAAATTTTTTCCCTGTCAGCAGCCCCTTTTCCCTGTCAGTGCACCCCCCGTGCTTGAGGCACGGATACCGAAGGTAGTAACGAAAGCACGGGGGGCCGATCTCTAGGCCCTACCCAAGTAGTGCTATGTTTTACCTTCAATCTCTGGCTTGAGAGCCTCAATCACTCTTTCACCAATAAATTCAGTTTTTCCGCAGAGGATAATTGGGATCGGATTCGTTTCCGACATTCTGGTCGCTATCGAGATGGAGTTTTAAGGGTAAGCAGAAATAGAAGCGACCCTGCCTGGATGACCGCCAGAGTTGTATTTAAACCAGGTTCAGGCCAAGCTTCAGACCCCGACCTAAATGCTGACGCGACGTGATCATGAGGGGTAAGACCTAAGCTGTAAGCACAGAATATTATGTTTATTATTTTGCTATGCTACTCATTGAAGCTATTCACGAATATTCATGTGCCTGCACTGTGAATACCTCGGGAGTTGTCCCAGATGGGGCTGTAGGTTCTCGGAATGTTGAGATGCCGAAGCACTACGAAATACGCGGAAAAGTGACCTCGACTGTAATTTACCCGCCCAAAGCGCTGGGTACTGCAGATCAGCGATAACCAAAACCACAAATAAATACGGACCTCAATAAAAAATTCTACTGGTCTCAAATGACGTTATTGGCGATCGACCCATTGATCATTTCACTCATCGCAATCATCGACTGCAAGGGTGTGAAAAAAGAACAGATCAGCTGGAATAAGGCTGGGCAGCAAGGGATAAACGTGCGTACGGTGATCACTCTCCTTGCTGTATGTCAGACGCAAGGGCCGTGTGATATTAAGCCACGCGATAATCACGCCTATCAAGAGGAGAAAAACATCTTCATCGGAGGGTTTTATCCCCTAGCGATATTGGAACGCTTTGACTCTCGTATCTTGTTCTGGTTAATGACAACGGTAATGGCGGTCACTGGAATGCCCATTGACGTTGACGCTTAACGGCCACTGGTGATTACTCTTTACTCTACTGCCAAATTGGTAATCTGTTCGTCTGGCGCTTTACCTTGTAGGAAATGACATATCGTGTCTCACTCCCTAATCGACGTGTTTTCCGACTGGGGTTACACCCTGCAGCACTGCAGCGAGCCAAGTCCACTGAGAAGTGATAGTTTCGGCATTCTTTTCAGCTTTCCTTTTGGAACAGAAACGGAAGACTTTAGATTCAGGTACGAATACAGGCGTACGTCATCCGTCTACTAGCGACGCCTTGCTCATGATGGCGTCGTGACGGGATATATTCCGCTAAGATAGCTAAACTGCGGCACAGTAAGCTACCAGCCGCTTGGACGAGTACCTCAGTACCCAGCTCAAGATCACCAGTTAAACTCATCGATAGGATTATGCATCGTGATCCTCTCCATATCAACGGCGCTGCCCAATGTAACCATGTCGGTAGAGACTAGAGTTCATGTCAGGAACACACTAGCCCAACCCGCTAAATTAGCTCTCGTTAACTTCCGTCCCCCAAATCACATTCAGATCACGATCTTGAAAAGCTTCCCCTTTCGTCGCGATCGGGACCTGAGCGTTGGGACCCAAACCGCCATTGGACAGTAAAGGTTGATCGACCAGTTCCTCAGAAGCTAAGATTGGCGTTATTTCGAAAATGACGGCTCATATTGTACGGGCAGGGGAGTTAGGTAGGGATGCGATACGAAACGGAACGAAACGAAACAAAAAGCATTCGACACCCTTTGTCCGGGCGTATACTAGCCACTCGATGGAATAAGTCATTGTCTCATTCTTGCTTTTCCATCTGAGTCGTGGCTTATTACGCATTCGCGCTACCGGCAGCACTGCATCATAGGTAGTTAGGTACAGTATTAGGACATGGTCCCTTCGAAAATGCAGACTCAACATCTTAACCTCGTTGACGACGAGATGGATTCTCAACCTCCGCCCATTCCGCTGCGAGCGCAAACACCAAGACGGCAAGTCGCGATGAAACAAAGGTATTTTATACTCCAATCGAGTAATCGAGGAGGGACACTGACGGTTTAGCTTTGAGACGCAGGATTTAGGCGACGGAATGGCAAACTTCGACCCAGAGCTTTTACAGGCACCGTCATCGAGAGCCTCGAGCCGAGCCATGTCGTACCGAACGCAAGAATCACAAATATGGTCACATAAAGACAGAGATGCATCGTCGATCTCGTCTGTATACGTCCCTACACATCTTCCTGCGCTGCAAGCAAAAGGTGCTGGTCTGGATCGTGATGGATTGGAGCCATTGACCGAGGAGGAATATGACCCCGCGTCGTTCGATCTCGTCGTTCCGGCGCATGCGATGGGAAAGCAGTATACCCTCGAGACACAATCCGAACTGCTTTTCTCAATGAAGCATCTGTCAGTCATATTTGACGACCCTGTCCTTCTGCAGCGCTTCACGAACTTCTTGTCTGCGTCGCGGCCGAGTTCCGTCCCCCTTTTGACGTACTATCTCGACACGCTCAAGGCAATGAAGGCGATCAACTACGCCAATTCGCTGACGGGATCGCTCAAGGCAATTGACGGTCATGATTTCACTGCCGATCCTGTCACAGCGACTGTTAACGAGGCATTGGCGAAGCGGGCTACCGAGGCTTTCCAAGCCATAGTGAACCATGATCTACCTGCGTACATCACCCACACATATATCCAGACAGTCAGCATCACAATCAAGAGAAGGATAACGGACACACTGGCACCTCGATTGCGCGATCTGTCGGAAGGTCTGGCAGAAGTGTTCTGTTTGACAGACCCTTCGAGATCCGACAACCCAATTGTTTTCGCAAGTGAAGGTGAGTTACCCCTCAGCATGACCGTGTCGCAAATGCTAACATGATCGCAGAGTTCCACCGAACGACTCAATATGGAATGGATTATGTCCTTGGTCGCAATTGTCGCTTCCTCCAAGGTCCCAAGACGAATCCATTTAGTGTTAAGAGAATTCGCGACAAGCTCGCAGCTGGTCAAGACCACTGCGAAACATTCCTCAACTACCGTCGCGATGGATCCCCATTCATGAACTTGCTCATGGTCTCTCCGCTGTATGACTCTCGCGGCGTGGTGCGATACCATCTCGGTGCCCAAGTCGACGTCTCCGGTCTCGTCAAGGAATGTGCTGGCTTGGACTCACTGGAGACACTCATGGCGGATGAGAACCCCGAGAATGAGCGCTACCCTGGCGAGTCGGAGCAAAGAAAGAAGGATGAGCAGAAAGATGAGTTCCAAGAGTTGGCGGAGATGTTTGATCTCGCGGAACTCAAGACTGTTCGCGAAGCAGGTGGTGCGTTCCACCGCACACATCAGCAGGATGTTCGACAGACAGATACAGTTCCTGCGAATTGGAACAAGCCGCGCCTGGTATTCCGTGACGATGCCACCATCAATCGACGCCCTTCAGACCCCGTCCTCCATGACACAGCCATGGCAAGCTTCGGCGGCCGTCTCAGCGGCATCTACAAACACTACCTCCTCGTCCGACCCTACCCCAGTCTCCGCATCCTCTTCGCCTCACCGTCCCTCCGAGTGCCCGGTATGCTACAGAGTTCATTTCTCTCTCGCATCGGCGGCTCGGATCGTGTCCGTGAAACCCTCACCCAGGCCTTCGCGGGCGGCAACGGTCTCACCGCCAAGATCCGATGGCTCTCCAAGGCAGAAGTACAGACTAAGAACCGTAACTCTCGCGCCATGGATCATTCTGCCAGTGGCGATGGTGGTCAAGCTCCACCTGCAAGCCCAGGCCGTAATCGCTGGATCCACTGCACGCCTTTGTTAGGTTCAAATGGAGCTGTAGGTGTTTGGATGGTTGTCCTTATTGATGATGAGTCGGATCAGGCTTTTATTCGCGGTTTGAGGAGAGAGGCTCCGCCTGTGCAGCCGCAGCCTGTTCAACAGCAGCCACAGGCGTCGCATCAGCTGTATGGTGAAGATGATAAGATGAGTTTGAGTAGTTTTGCAGCTGCGCACAGGAATATCTGATGGAGGTCAAGGACCTGGGCTTGTGAGAGTAGATTTATGAGTACACGAGCATGAGCCTGTCATTTTAGGGCCATGTAGCCATATTAATGATACCTTCTTTTTCCTTTCTTTTGTAAAACTGCCCTCATCATGGTGGGATCTTCGTCGAACGTCTCATTAATGCCCGTGAAGCTCATGACCCACCACGCACCACCTTCTTATTGTTCCAGTGGCTCTCCATACGAGACTACGTCAGAGACCCTTCCATGACATTCCTAAACAGATTTAGTGAATACTTTGACAGTTTTGACAGTTTACGCGGCCCGGGCCGGGCGGGAGCCTAGTTAACGTTATTCTGAAGCTGGAATGCATTGGTGATGCTAGACTGGTATAAGCGGTGATGAGTTGTGAGGGATGTCGGCGGCAGCCTTGTCTTGAAATGATTCCAAAGACAACCTTCTTACAAATAAATAATGCCTGCATACCGAGACTTTTCCGAAATGACCTGACTTCTGAAGAGATTGTTCACTAATCAGTGTCATTTACCCAATTCCGTGGCCATCGGCGAACTCCAGCTGATACCTCGACAATTGCCTTGCATAGCCATCAAATCGACTTGAGAATGTCAATCAATCATCATCGCGCCAAGTCAAACACCATCATCCTGACACGTGAGATTGCGACATATACCCCGCGGATGGTGATGAAGCCGTATGCCTAAACTGGAAAGGAGCGCCTATGATATAACGTTAGTGTAACATGCGTATTCAACGAGTATAAAAGGTATTATACAGATGCCAACGATTCTGATTCGAAATATCCAACTCAAAAAAATTCTCCCAACCTCATCGAGTCTTTTATCAACTCACTAAAAAATGTCTTCTTCAATCGTCCCAGAGTATGAGGCTGCGAATGAGCAGTATGCCGCGGCCTTCAACAAGGGAGACCTTGCTCTGCCTCCATCTCGGTATGATATCTGAGTTCTGGATCTTCTTCACAAGCTAATAAATCGCAGTCATGTCGCTGTCGTTGCTTGCATGGATGCTCGTCTCGACCCTGCTCAGGTTCTCGGGATCGAGCTTGGTTCCGCCCACGTCATCCGTAATGCTGGCGGTCGAGCTGCAGATGCTCTCCGTTCCGTCATCATCTCCCAGCAGCTACTTGGAACCCGAGAGATTGTCATTGTTCATCATGTTGGTACTTATCTCCTTCCAAAATGTACGTGACTGACCTGTTATAGACTGACTGCGGCATGCTCACCTTCTCCGATCAGGATCTCAAGACAAAGGTTCGCAAGGATCTTGGTGAAGACGTTGATCACATTGCTTTCCTCCCTTTCGGAGACCTTGAGCAGAGTGTTCGTGATGATATCACTTTCCTGAAGAAGAGCCCTCTGGTTCTGGATGTTCCTATCACCGGCTACATCTATGATGTCAAGTCTGGCAAAATCAACAAGGTTGATGCCTAGGCCCAGCTGGTGGAGTTTGATCTAAGTTCTATTTGGTGATTATAGACTCAGCAGTCGTGGGGAGTTAAAGTGTTAGTGGGGTGAGCTATTTGGAGATGATACCAGGTTGGACGTTGTGAGGTGTGTTCAGAATGATACCAGCGAGAGTTCATATAGTAATTCAATCATGATTATCTGTATAAGCAGCCTTAAAGACCTTAAATTCGGGTATACGACCCAAGGTAAGAAGGGTAAACTTAGCCGAGACGGCTTCCAGTCCAACATCAACAAAAGAAAGAAAACAAAGGAAATAGTTCACGATATAAGACCAAGCCATCACTGGTCGATATGAAGCTCTTCAATGATCTTGTCAGCAGCTGCGAGAGCAAAACAAGCAGCAGTGAGAGTGGGGTTGCAAGCATTCTGCGTAGGAATGACACCGCAGCCTCCAAGCACGAGATCATCAACGCCCCAAGCCTTGCCGTTCTTGTTGACAACACTATCAGCTGAAGTGCTGCCCGCGCGGTACGTGCCGCAAATATGCAGAGCAGATCCAGGAGCGAGGTACTTGGGCTCTGCACCAGGAAGAAAGCCGCCAAGTTTTCTAGCAACATCGATCATGCTGAGAAGAAAAGAGGTCACAGGTTAGGCCTTTACTGTTAATTTGCGTGGTGGAGAGTCTTACTCTGTAATCATGCGCTTGCAGCGCTCTTCCGCCTCCTCATCCAAGATAAAGTTGAAGATTGGCTGTTTCAGAACGTCAGCTCAAACATGACTTGTATGACAATTTTTGGTTTCACATACCTGAGGCATTCCAAACTGATCTTTGGTCTCGTCAGAGAATGTGACACAGTTCTCATATTCAGGTTTCATGTAGCCAAACCAGCGAAGATCGACAACGAGGCGTTGGTCGATGTTTGACGGGACTTCGCCGTAGCCAAAGGCATCACGATGGATCTGAGTGTGCCAGGGATATTTCTCGGACAGTGGGAAGTAAACCTGTGGGTCAGGATCATTGAAAGGGAAAGGAAGTGGATCATTCTCGTGGGCTGCAGTGTGAATTTTGACGACCTCTTCGTCCCGGACGCTGTTGACTAGGGTCCTATCAAGAACGACTTGACAAAACGCCATAGGCTGCTCGGTCAGGTAGTGGCCCTAGAGGTCTCCATTAGATGATGTTGGAGTGTCCGTTGGATGAGTAATCTCACCAGCATAGGCAGCTTTCCCTTCAATCCAGACTTGTACAAAATACCCGGAGTAAGCACGGCACCGGCACAGACGACGTACTTCTTGGCCTCGATGTAGTACTCTTTGTTGTTTTCAAGGTCGTTGATCACGGCCCAGTGAATCTGGCCCTGGGCATCCACTTCAAGCCTGTCACATTGGGTATTGGGCCTGATGTCGAACAGTCGTTCCCCACTCTTATAAAAGTACTCTGGCGTAGACAGTTCTCCAAGAATGGTAGCAGTGCAAGACCACTCAACATACTCTTTGTTACCTCCCTTGCGTTTGCAGGCCAACGGCATGCTCTTCATTTCACGATCGGGGTAGGCCTCAGTAAGGACGCGTCTGACGAGCCTCTGGCGAACAGAATCATCAAAAGCGTCGTCGGTCTTCTTGAAGAGCTTCTCAGCCCGACTGTAGAGAGAGTTCCACTCACTGTCGCTGAAAAGGTCAGACCGCTCAATCCCCTTGCGCTGTCGGGGGGTGCAGCATGTCCAGTGAGACCCCATACCACCAACAACACGAGTTGCGGCTGCGGCAGGAAGGTTACCATAGGCCTTCTGCTCCGGGTTCTGGCCATTGAGGACATAGGCCCCGTCAGTAGGTCTTTTCATGTTAGCGTAGTCACTATCGAGGAGATGAATTCCCCTACCTGCGAGACCAGGACGCTGGCTCAACGAGAGGCCTTGCGGAGTTGGTTGGCACCGACAGTGGGTGCAGCTCTCCCTACACATGATATAAGTTAAAACCCCACACAATTTTGGATTGCCATACCTTAACAGTGCTAGATTAGGTGTTAGAATTTGAATATTAAAGGGTATTGGACTGAATAGACTTACTTCGTGAACAAGCTGATATCCTTCTGAACTGCAACGCTGTTCTTCTTATGATCCCCGACGCGGCGAGTTTCCCTTTCTCACAGTGAGCAGCTGCGTATATATCTATTCGGGCAAGAACTTACTGCTGGCCGATATCAATCATGGTGACCTTGATGCCCTTTTTGACGAGGGTATGGGCGAATGTGGCACCGATTGGGCCTGAGCCAACAATGAGAACATCAGTTTTTTCCAAATGGAAGGTGTCACTAGTAGAGCTAGGACTGGGAGTAGGTTTGTGGACCATGGTTGTAAAAGAGTGACTGAAAAGAGTGACAGAAAGGCTGTAGTGAGTATTTCGAAGGAGTCTAAGGGGCTAATGATGATCTTCGGTGAGATTAGGAGCAGCCTTCTTATAGATTTCAACCATCATCCGTCGGACTTCTTCCCTCGTGATGCTATCCAACCAGACATAGAATATCAAGACCTACGCATAGCTGAAACCATGATTGAGGGGTAAAGGTCGTCACATATCTGAGGACTCCGCCGTACTGGTACTTCAAAAAACCTTACAGCGAAAGCCGAGACTGTTGAGAAACCCATATGTCTCTTCCCTTTGCAAGTGAATCCGATTCTACCTATCGTCCAGGCAACCCGAGGCATTTATACAATTTCCTCCAGGAAGAAGCTCCTAGGGCAATGCCAAAGCCATCGGGGGCTGGCTGAAAGGTGAAACATTACGCAAAAAAGAAACTTGTGGAGATTATGGACCAAACCAGAACATTCCGAATCGTATTTTCCCCAGGATCCTTGTACGGGACAGCGCGGGATTGGTATCACCTATTGGCCTAGGATATTAACCACGTACAGAGTATCTTCATCAACTTCAGCTGTGGCGCAAAGGCTTGTGGGGGCTTGAACAACTTAGACAGACATTACCCAACCAAGACTGTATTTCAAACGTCCGGAATGATGTTGTGAGCTCCAAGCGATAGGCCAAGGGTGAGAGTCAAGTCAAGAAATCCACTCTTGCAAAGGAAATCCCTGAATAAGAACTTTTGATGTTATTGACAAGTTGAAATAAAGTTTCGTTACAACAAACTATCATAGAGCTCATAAGACCTAACCCAGACCCCTATACCATGACCCAAATATCCTTCAAAGGAGTGACCAAAGTGTCTTTAATGGCAAATCGTAATAAAGACTATCATTAGGCTTGTTCCCGATTCTGGTAGATAGGATTGGTGGTGAACCCCAAGTTCAGACTCTGCCAATTCCACAGCATAGCGAGATCACCCAGCTCAGCCTCAGAGATTGTCTGCCATCCCATCTCGAACTGGGGCTGCCCAGCAGTAAAGCTCTGCATGCTACTGGTAGTATCGTCAGGCCAGGACTGCCCATTTGGCGCCATGGGGTTCGTCTGTTGAGCGTAGGCATAGTTCTGGAACTGATGGTCCTGAACTTCCTGCGTAAATGGCATTAAGGGCTGCTGACCAGCCTGCATTCTGCCAGGAACCACTGGAGGCGGATTGTTGTATGTTTGGTATTGAGAAGCAGGCAGAGCATGCTGCGCAGGTTGAGACAACACCTGTACCGGAGCCGGTGCGATTTGGGCTACCTGAGAGCTTGGCAGTCTGGCGGCAGCAGGAACAGGAATAGCACCATTGCCCCCCGGCGGTTGATCGAATCGACGCTTCTTGTGAGCATCAGCAGCCTGCATCCCGGCGGTCGACGGCAGTTTCTTAATCAGCCGTCGTAACACGTCATAGGGAGCTTTGGCTGTGTTAGTAGCGGTACGTAGCTTCTTCAGAGTCGCAAAGGCTCTAGCAATTGAGCCGATGACTTCTTCGCGACGTGGCACGGTACCGTCTTCAGCGTGAATGATGACTGAGCACAGAAGAGCCGCTGTGTCGAAGATACAAAATGGCACGAAGTGGAAGGTTGTGTCTCTGGTCCATACGTACTCGAAGAAACGATGTACAGCCTCCATGAGACGTAGGGCGTAGTCGATGCCTGTTTCTCGGAACTCGAGATCAATAGCGGGTGCCGTTGACCTCTTCATCGACTTGGCCATGTAGCCTCTGAAAGGTCCAAGTGCAATGGAGAGGGTGCAAGTATGCATGTAGTGACGGTGCAAGGCAATCCATGGCAGATCCTCGTTAGCAGGGGTATTGGGGTGATCCAGAGCATACTCAGGCGGAAAGGTTTTCATGAAGCCTTCTAAAATGGCCTGATAGTCTCGAATCTCATCAGGCTCAGTCAGAATCTTTGGTGGACCAAAGCGTTTGAATATGAGGCTGACAAGTTCTGACTGAAGCTTGAGATGCAGCATGGGGGAGGCTGGGTAGTCTTCGAGGGTAAGACTCGGAAGACCTACGTCGCATCCCGCACGGTCGATGAGCATTGGACGAGCCAATAGTGATGAAACAAGCCTGTAATCAATTAGCATGCACGGCGTTCAGTGTGCAAGCGGTACCTACCAGTCCCAGGAGTCAACAATACACCATAGTCGTCTCTTCATCTCCAACTCAAACCCTGGCAGTTGGTCTTCAGACCTTTTATGGAGATCTGGACAGTAGTCAGCCCTACGCTACGCAGTCACTGGCCATCGACTTACCGATCATCTGGGCTTCTCGTACGACAGCACCCAACACTTGCCAGCACTCTGCAAATCGCGCCTCGGCCTTGAACCAGTAGCACGAATGCAGCAGGTACTGAACTGTGTAAACATGCCCGTGGCCAACAGGGATGGCGCTGTGAAGCTCTCGAGCAGCATCGTGATACTTCTGCGTCAGTTCCTTGACAGATTCACCAACATCACTCTCAATTTTGGCTCGGAGTTGGCCATCAACATGCTGCACGGAACAAGCGCAGACCATCAGTAGCAAGCATGTCCATTGAACACCGCAAGGTCGACCTTTGGTGTAGTCATCCCACCAGCGGGCGTACTCTTTGCTGAAGTAGGGCGGGTAGACGATGTAGTAGTAAAAGTTGACCACATCAAGAAAACTCTGGACTAAGCAATCTGCTAACCGTAAGAAAATGATCACGCAACAGTATTGGTGGTCTTACCAACGACGTGTCTCGGAGGTAACACGTCCAGAGCACGCTTCAATTGGGCGCTGTTCTTTGGGTCAAGTCTGTACTGCCCAGAAGGCTTTGTACTTCCTGACTGTACAATGTGAGCAAACATGTGACGGCGAAGAGGGGAAGACCTACGTCCTGATCAAGCTTTGTCAACAAATGAAGACGACCGTACCCAATCGCTTCCAAAACATCACCAACATCCGAATCACTCTCGTCATCCTGTCCTGCCTGATCCCTCTTTCTCTTCACCTCAACAGAAGCGGACCAAGCATCGTCACCGGAGCCAGCCTTGGAATCATCCCTGAAACGGCATTGGTCGGCGACTTTTCGCTTCTGACAGTTGTTACAGGGCCATTGACGGTTGCATTTCTGCTTCCGTCGATGACACTCTGTACAGGCGGAGCGTAGGAGGGCTTCTGGTTGGGTGATAGCCTCTAGAGAGGACATCCGAGAATCATCGGGCATGGTGATGTAGGGATGAGTTGGATGTGCAGAACAAAGGGCGGGGCATCAGATCTTGGGTTTATCTAGATTTACATGTTTAGTGATCGACGATCGACGGCTAGTCCCGATATAGTAGGGATCCGCACTGTGCAAGGGTCGAAAAGGAGGTTCCGGAGGCGGAATAACGAAAACAGGTGCAATAATGTTTTTCCACTAGGTGAGGCTTGCTATGTCTCAGTTGTTTGGTCAAATGTCAACGAGAATTCATGGTTGGACCCCTGTTTTTTAATGCAGGGACTGAGTGAGAGAAGCAACTAGAAAAGAGGGGCGATACGGAGTAGTCCTCGAGCTGTGAGCAAAACAGGACTGGCCGTCACACAAGGTAATCCACAAAGTGATATCATAGAATTAAATGGTCATTCTCGTTCCATCCATTCTCGTGTCCTGGAATACCTTCCAGTGTACGCTATTGGGCTTTTATTCGAATGCCGCGATTATGTTTCACAAATTCAGAACATTATACCTGGCCTGGTCCAGACGTCTTCCCATAGAACCAACCCTATCTATTCAGTCTATTCTTAACAACCAGAAGCCAGAATCTTCTCTGTTATCCCAATAAGGCGGAGGATCGGGATAGGTGTTAACAAAGGGGGCATGCATGGCATGCATGTTCCCATCGGAACCGCACCAGACCTGCTTGCAAGATCTTGGACTTGGAGGCTCCCTCGATTCCAGGTCCATAGTTCGAACATCTTTAACGATCGTACGGAACACTTTCTCTGGTAGCGCAAAGGCGCACTCTTTGAACTCGGGTCTGCTCATGACAAACTGCAGCAACTTGTTGACAATTATATCGTGCACCTCAGGGTTGGAGATACCACGCTCATTGTACTCCTTCTCAAATGATATGAAAAGTCTCCGAAGGTTGGGGAAGCTTGTGTTTGACAGCGTATCCAGCACAACGCTCATATGATCAACATCTAGCTGGTATGGATGGAGCAGCCTGCGTATAGCGTTTGTGTGCTCGTCGTGGTGCCCGGCACAAGCTTCGTTCTCTCTCTGGAGAGGCCACCTGATTTCGAGAGAAGTGACTGCAGCAAGCCTCGCAGGGAGCACCAACTGCCCGATATGCGATATCATTGCTTCGCCAGACATGGCAATCGTGTTGCTCGAGTACAGTAAGTCAATCATCTCAGCATAACTGCAAAGCTCTGTCAGTATTCTCTTCGAGCTGTGCCCTGCTTTTGATTGCTTACTTCTGCCGACATGAGAGCAGCCAGCTCATCACACCAGTGTTACGGGGCTCGGAATCCCCATGCTTACAATCATCTTCCCAAAACCTTTGCTGCCCCCCAGCTATGTCTCTAGGCCTAAGCGTCTTTCCCCGATGGCAAATGCCGCCGAACCACCGCCAGGACTCAACCTTCTCGTCATTAGATGTATGTTTCTGTCTAAATGTTAAGCTCATGTGAAGACGGCGATCACCAAAGGCCAGTCGCAGAATGTCCCGTCGAATATTGGGTGGAAGCTTAAACCATGGAGACTTTTGGTAAAGCGGAACGGGCCTCTCAACCATTTCGCTAGGATCTTCATCCTGGAACCCTAGCGGTGTGAGGGCACGAGGTCGTGGATCAGGCAACAACGTCATCTCGTCCATATGGTCTCTCCAATGAGGCAGAGAATCGTCCGCCTCATCAGGCCACCAATACGATGGCGACATTGGTGTAAATGTGGGAGAAGTTGGCGTGGATGGAATGTCTATGTGGTAATAGTCTGACCACTGGTGCGGTGAGGGATACTGTTCTCCTTCTTCTATCTGTCTCAGTGTTTCTGCTCCAGCCTGATCTCGTCAGGCGGAGGACAAGAATTGCACAGCGACGAACCTGCTTCCAGCATATCTGGCTGATCTGGGTCTGGGACCCGTCCCGTCTCTGGAGAATCATCCATTGTTGCTCCTTGGTGAAATGTGATGATGGAAGAGGAAAAAGAAAAATGATGACGATTGTTCCCTGCAGCGTTTCATATGCTGATCGAAGAGCTGACGGTGCACGTGAATTATCCTGCCGATGGAAGTTACGTAATCCAACCTCTGTTTCAAGGCTCCCAGGGTAGATTGAGAGTCTTGATGAAATTATGACAAGATGCAGAATGTGTAGATCATATCATCGGAAGTATGCACAGTTGAAGAGGCGTTGTTAAAATATATTGCCAATTTGGACGGAGGTTCAAAAGATCATTACATGATTTGATCCAAACTGGAAACATTTCCAACGAGATGTCATACATCACAGCTTCGGCTCAGGTTCTCTGGCACGTGTAAGCAAAACTACTATCATCACCTCCAATGTCAGATCATAATTACTCACTTGTACTCATTCTTCATCTCCCTCAGTTTCCCCATAACGCTAACTGGGTCTGTATCTCCAGTCGCCCTTTGGATGTCGGGATCCTATTTAGTCAGCGCTCAATTCTTGGCCTTGATGAGAGAGCTTACATCCAGTCTCATGAACACATTATGTTTCTAAACAGTAAATATCAGTCAAGTGTTTTCTACCAAAGCCATGGGATTTCTGCACGACCTTTTCATGTCCGATCGTGTACTTGCCCACTGTGACAGGGTTTGCGTCAGAGAAGCTGAGAAGCTGCTGCACTGGTTCGCTCTGGGATACAGAGCGTGCGAACTTGGCATTACTTCGAGTATACTCATGGCCGGGCTATATCGTCAGCCCAACTCCTATGCAAGGTTGATACTGACTAGTGTAACTTACAAAGACGACCGTATCGTTTGGAAGTGATGCAAGATGCTTGTTCAGCGCCACGTGCATCTCCTCTGCGGTCCCCTCAAAGAACCTCCCGCATCCTGTCATATCTCTGTGAGCGAACTGTATCTCATGCAGAATCTGGGCAACTAACCGCCAGTGAACAAGGTGTCGCCTGTAAAAACTGCCTTTTGGTCCCCAGTGTGTCCATCAATCAAGTTACTTGGCTTGGTTGGTTGTGATTGGTTGATTACGTAACAACCAACCAAAGTAAGGGCTCCTGTTCAACCAAGCAAAGCAACCTTTTTCCTTTACTCGGCTCTACTTGATTTACTCGACAGAATTGCCGAATGAGGCATAGCGCGATGACTTTGACATATCTACGCGCTCTGATTGGCTAGGTATTCCGCATCCCACCTGCGAAAATTCTCGCCGAGTTTCTTAAGAGAAGGTAGCTGACGATTTCGCCAAGCTCGAAGCCAAATATGTCTGCACATTCATTCTTTCGGCCGCAT
>JABEEM010000555.1:0-48359 GCA_013363185.1 Fusarium secorum
GTGATCATCTATATAATCAGGTATCTTTTGGGAGCTCATCGTTTTAATTGAGACGTGTTAGGGTCAATTTGTATGAGGATTTTGATGATTTTGGCTGTGTTGAATGAAGAAGCTGTCTGACGAGAACTTCACGTACCCCGCAGGTACTAGCAAGGTTAGTAAGCAAAGTGGGGCGAGTGACCTGTTGGAGGCTTGTGCCGCTCAAAGAGATAACCTATCCTATAGACAAGGGAACTTGTAGGTGCTGGTCAATGATTAACAGCCAAGACATCGCAAAGCGTTGATCATGAATACAGCGTCTTGCACGCAGGTCTTATCGAACAACACGAGACTCGATGCTACATCACATCGCAACAATCCCAAACTCGGATACCTGATGGGAGGGCCCCAAATCATACTCAAACAAAAACACGGTGTGAAATTGGAAAGAAACATTCTCACTGGTATGGCGCATTCCGTCACCAGTCTTCAGCTTTTGCCCTGTCCCGATGTTGTGGGAGCAAACTCTATGGCATTTCGACAGGTTCGTCCATTATTGGTCTGAACATCAGATACCATAAACTGCAATTTATTTGCCCCTGGCCTGTAGTCTTCCATTTTGCATGGCTCATCAATAGGCTTCCAGGGACCCTGTCTGTGCCCCTTTCACGGTTCACCGGGGCTCCAATGCTCCATAACTGATAGCGCGGTTGTGGTTGAGCCACAAGCTTTTGGTAAATTGCCGTAGACCTATAGATAGGACTCGACTTTATCACAGAATTACAAACCATTTCTAGCTGCACAACTTGTCACATCAGTAGCATGTTGCTTGAACATCAATGGTGGATAGTGATAGTCCTGTCGATCAGCTGAAAATGTGATTCTTGCGGATTTACTACATATGCCCGACTAACATGTTGTCAAGCCTGTCCAAAGGATAAAAGCATGCACTTGCAAGGGTATTCTCGCTTTACCTATCCTTCCGATGTGACAGCCTCGTTCACTTGCTTCAGGGTTCCACCATCAACGGTTCTTTGACGGCCGTTGCACCCGTCTTAACGAATCGCTCACTCAAGGCTCATCTCGCTCCTGGTACCACGAGGGTCTTCTCCGCCTATCATAAAATCTCGATGGGACGTGGATTATCATTTTAATCCCCGGTTGAACATCGCATTGGTCTATTCTGTGGAGATAATTTCCTAGTACTTCACAATATGCTCTCTAAAAGCTGACATCTGAGCTCCTGCGATTTTTGTCAACTGCATATGCATGATGATTTATTACCAATGGCGATAAGTGAACTTCGATGATAATGTGCTAGTACCTAATGCCACCACCTCAGATGGTTGTTGAGAGAGAATTGGCTGGTCCCAGCCCATCTACAACTTGCTACTCCATGAACATGCCAGTCTGGATGACTGCGTCAGACTCGCTAGGATCGTGCCCACTCAAGATCAACATTGCATATGCAGACTCTTCCCTTTTCTTTCTCGTTAAAAGTCTGGCCTGGTCTGATCTAACATCGTCTTGCTTTTGTCTTTCATGCCAGCATGGCTAAGCCACATC
Organism: Fusarium secorum; assembly: GCA_013363185.1. Lineage (NCBI taxonomy): Eukaryota > Fungi > Ascomycota > Sordariomycetes > Hypocreales > Nectriaceae > Fusarium > Fusarium secorum. The sequence continues at coordinate 1,546 of JABEEM010000555.1, forward strand.
AGGTGGAAACCCCTCACTTGTCTCACTATTCCCATATGACAACCCCAGTTCAAAGCTCGATAACGAATGGGCAGCTCACTCATGCCTGATGACTTTAAGCTTTGGAATCAATCCTAGAATAGGCATGAAGACAGCAAACTTTCTCTTCCAATGAACGAGTTCTCGTGTATGGAGAGCAAACTGTGTGTACTTTCCAGGGTTCAGATGAAAATGCATATGCTGGCCGGCTTGATCTCGAGCTCGTCTTGAGAACAGAAATCGTTCTTCGTTTGCATTCTATCATAAAGTATGAACAGGCGAAAAGTCCAAAACCCCAAACATTGTTTGACGAACACCTGCCCTTGCCCTCGCCTAGACAGAATGTCAGTATTAGATTCAATGCCTGTCAAGCGTTCCCTATCACAGTCGGATCACAATTCAATCACAACTGTCACACTTGGAAGCACCTCCACTCCAATCGGATGTCTCATTGTGAGCGCACTTCATGCATGGTCGTATAAGTACCCTGCTCATATCAAGGCGCCAGCAACAACTGCAGAATACTCCGTACTTATCTGCTCTATTGCGGGTCACATATTGCAGTGCATAATCAGTTGTTGGTAGGTGATTCAATTGGAAAGCCTATGTTTATGACTTGAGTCTATATTTATTAAAATTGAGTGCGTCTTCCCCCTTGGATACATCACAGAAGTCAGTTGTCATCTTTGCTTGAGGCAAAGGTACAAATGAGTATCAGAATTAGCTTTCCACGAGTAACACCATAGTCTCATGTGCCAACAAACTGAAAATCGAAAAACAATGCCGTATACTCTTTGCCGCATCGGGTCAACCTCCCAATGCTCTCACTCCTCTTCCCACGCTTCCCGTCTCAAAAACTTCCACAACGCCCAACCCTACGGCTTCTCCTAAGACCCAGGACCATTCAACTCCCCAGAATTCCTTCCACCGCGGTCCATAGAGCCCACCACCTTCAAAGCGTTCTTTTAACCAGCTCTCTGGCCCTTCTCCCCAACGCGTTCGCCGTAGTGAGTCTCGAACCCAGTCCACGGTAGCGGTCGCCAGCTTCAGATGCCGGCCATGACCTGGGACTGATATTCGGAGGCCAGATGGTGTTGAGGTTAAGCGTGTAAGTGTTGGGGCGCCTCCACCGCCGCCAGCAAGATGAATAGCATTATGGCCGCCCACAGCAGAGACTGTGCCTGATGCAAAGCGTGAGACATGGTGAATCGACATCAGCGTCGTTCGGTTTTCTGGCCGAATATCGAGAGTACTTTCTGGTGTTGAGGGTGTTGAGCTTGTAAGAAAGCCTACACGAACAAGCTCGTCGGCCTGTGTGTTTTCCAGTGTACCCTTATATAGTATCTGCGTAGTTGGGTTCTCTTTCAGAAAGGCCTTGAATGATTTCCTCGTCACTTCATGTAGTGATGCTTTGTCTAGCATCTCATCGTAGTCCGTCATCTCTATCAAGGCTTCACCTCCTCCTCCACGTCTCTCAACTCTCACTCTGCGCACTATGCCATTTATCGCTAATTCTGCAAGTTCCCGTTCAACTTTTCCTGGTGAACTGAGAATAGCATTGAGATGGCCTACGGTAACGAGAGGTGCCGTAGTCGCGCGGTAGTTAAGAATCTCAGCAGTTCGTGTTGAGTTGAAACCTGTTTGAGGCACGGGACTGAACATCCGAGCACGGATGTATCGCATCGCTTGGACGACATCTCGTAATGTAAGTTCTTCCTCCAAAACCTTGGTTAGGCCAATGTCGTCGAGTTTATCATGGAACAGATCATTGTCTTGATGCTTGGACTTGGAGGTCGGTCTTCGCGGAGTTGAGTCAGAACGTTTACGAGAGGGCGGTGATGTCTTTGGAGGTTTGGCAATTCGACCTGGCTTGCCGAGTATAGATCTTATGGTTTGTGGCATGTTGGGTGACTAGATGTTGATGGCAGAGTAACGTTGTCAAATATAATATCTGAACAAGTAATTCTTGTTCAATGTCATACGCCCTTTGATTCGGGTGGCGAATTGGTGGAGAACTTGAGGACTCGACTCTCCGAACTCTGGTGAAAGGCTCATTTCAAAGGAAGGATCAGGTATCCATCGATGCAAAATTCTGGACACTCATAAGAAACGAAAACTCAAAGACAGTGAGAGTTTTTCAATATGCAAGTCAAATTGATGCCTATCCAACTGCTGAACTAAAAAAAACCTACACCGACGTGGCTGACTAACGCTTCAAGTTTCGTCCGTGGTGATCTTCTAAATCCCGTCTTCTCAGATTTCGTAGAAGAAACGAATAGCTATTAATTTACACATATCATGGGCCAATTGAACTCAGCCCGCTGTTGTCAATATGTATGAAGTGATAGCACTCATCCTCTCGCTTGTCAGCTTCAGTGATATCCTTAGCAGCTCTCTTCCAATTTCTGGTTCCTTCTTCTGGATTCTGTCCCACTGGTCTCGATCCATCAGCCAAACCACACAGTCACGCTCCACGACAGCAGTTGCAGTTCGATCTGTTTCGGAGAAGAAAGGCAACTCGCCGAGGGTCGTTCCAGCCACGATACTCTCGCAAAGCCAGCCCTGGGGAAGATCATACTCAGCACGTACAATACCACGTTCCACGAGGTAGAATCCATTGGCTGGCTCTCCACGTCGGAACAGAACAGTTCCAGCAGTTATTTCACGCCGAGAGAAGTAAGAGGTTGCTGGAAACCAAAAGTCCTCATTCTTGTCACTCAAGCCTTGAAAGACCTGGAGCATAAGACGAAGGGGCTCCTTGAAACTTTGCCACTTCTTCGGGTGTTGTACTTCCACGCTGCTCAAAGCATCGCGAGCGGCCTCAGCAAGGTGATTACGACGCGGTGAATTGAAAGGTGGATCGAAGGAGGAGAAGCCAGATGATTTGTTGGAAGGCACGTCCAAATTCTGCGCGGAGTGTGGCGATATTCGTCTAAGGGAGTTCATCTCTTCCTGTCGGGCGTACAGAGTCTTCAGAAGTTCATTTTCGCAGCTCTCAAGAGCAGAGTTCAGATTTGGCAGCATCATGACCTCGATACAATCGTTTCCAAGTCCGACAGCTCGTAGGTTGCGACCAAGTTGAGTTTCCGAGTCCACGCCACTCAAAACGAGGACGACATCCTTGTTATCAAGTAAGCGGCTGATGGTGTTGAAAGCCTCACCGGCGGAATAGTCGAGTCCAGTAACGTGCCACATGTCAAGAATCAGGAACTTGATGGGCTGCTTAGTGAATGTGCTGTCCTCCAAGAGGCCCCGAATCTTTGCCTCAACGCTGACGATGGTCCCAAAGAAGAGATAGCCTGTAAGCTTTATGATATAAATCTGTCGGCCGACCTCATGCAGGTAATGATGCTGAGAAGGATTGCGTCGCACAGTTGAGGAAACAATATCTCCAGAGTAGTTTCCACGAATGGCTGACACACGTGAGGTCTGTAGAACCAAGGAAACAAATGCCAGTAGTATGCCAACTCCGATACCAACGACAAAGTCATGAATGCCCATGACAAGAACAATGACCACAACAGTCAGATACTCTGCCAGCTTGAGCTTCTTTCGTGGAAGCCACAGAGCCTCAAGCAGTAGCTCGAACCCTAGATCATAGATCAGAGTGCCCACCATCATAACTGGGATGAAACCAATGAGTGATGGACCAATGACCATGACACCAAACGTTGCTGCGGCCAACATATAACCTGCAAGCCGGCTATTACCTCCAGACCGCATGAAGAAAACTGTATTCGCATAGACCAAGTAATTTTGAATACTACCAAAACAGCCGGACAAGAAGTTGGAGTAGCCATGCAATCTTAGCTCCTTGTCAAGATCAGCATGATCCTCGCCGCAGTTTAGAGCTAAGGCAGGGACGTTGATGGGGACATGCAAAATGCCAAAGAATGTCAATGCAAGCATAGCAGGCACACATTCGATGACTGCATCCCAGCGTACAAGTTTGAACTCTGGAAACAAGTGGTTAGCCTGGTAGTGAAAACAGGGAAGAGGGTATTGGACTCACTATAAAGGGTGTAGAAGTACCACCATGGCTCCCCGGAGGGAGGCCCCTCAAAGATCCAGCCATGGTCGCGTAGTACATCAACGTCCAAAGAATCCAATGCAAGGACAAAGAAATAGAAGATGAGGGGTATCGCGAGAATAAATAGGGGGAGGAAGAATTTGGATGTGATCTTAGACTGGCCATAAAAGAGAACAATGGCGAGAACTAAGGGGACAACCCAGAGAGGGACGGTGGCCGGGTCTGCGAGCTGTTTGAGAGTGTCGAGGTTGTACTGGAGGCTGCCATCTAGTCGAGCAGAAACCTCGAATCCAGTTGCGATCAGGAACCAACCGACACCTCCAATACAGCCAATGAGAATATGCCTGGGAATAAATCCCACCATGTAACCGACTTTGAATCGTCCCATCAAATAGAAGACGAGACCTGTCATCATGGCGCTGAAACTAAATGACACGATTGTGGTGGCGATCACGGCATCGGGGTTATCTTCCCCAACAATATCAGTGATCTTTGCAGCCATATTATGAAAGAACGGAACCACTTCAATCTAGGAGGATGGTTAGCAGGTATTGATTGACTTAGTCTAGGGGTGCGACTGACCAGCTCCGAACCAACAGCACCCTTAAAGATACTACCAGATGAAAATGTTATTTGCGAAACAATAGTGCTAACATAGAAAACAGAAATTCCAGCAGATCCCAGGTGAGAGAAGATTGGCTTCCCTAAAGGGAAGAGGATCATTCCTAGGCTTGTTAGATGTCATTCATAGACTTTGAACTATAAAACATACCATATGATAGAGCATCCAAGATATTGAGCAGCAGACCAACGGCAACGGCGGGTAGACATGAAGTTGGTGTCACGATCACATTATTCCAAAGCGCATGACGATCCCACTTCTTGGGGTTGATGGCGACGGCCACTCCTTGGGAAACCCTTTCTTCCATCTTATTGCCGACTTCCACAAGACCACTGAACCATGGTCGTTTAGTCTGAGGCTTTTGGCCCTCGAGGTCAGAGTATGACCTCCGGCCAGCGGATGTTATCCGAGTGAGCAGAGGGGTCTGTTCCGTAGCATCCTCTGCGTGTGCAACTCGAGGTTGCTCCCCGTCCGGTCGTCGTGTGTCCCCGTTTGGCTCCTCATCCTCAACTTGTGGTTGGTTTGGCGCAATCGATTGGGGAGGAGATCGCTTCAGGAGGTTTGCCAGTACGGACGGTCCCGCATCCGCGTCAGTATCGTCATCGTGGCCATCTGGAGACGGCGGCTCGGAAACTTCAAGGATTGTTTTGGAGGAGCGGGTGTTGTCGGCCGTAGATGAGTCATCGATAACCTCGGAGTCAATTGAGTCCTGGTAGGAGACCCTTGCACGTTGGAGAACGGTCGAGCTCTGCTGTGTCTTGGGGTCGGAGAGCAAGTAATTCGCAAGCTCTGCAGTATCCTGCCGAACAGATAAAGCGTTCTGAACACTATCGATTGGTGCTGTTGAAGACGGAGGAATCAGCCGAAAATGCGGGCAGACGAAAGAATGGGATGTGACATACCTAAGCCGTCTCGCACAGAACCATGGATGAAAGATCTGATAGGTTCTCTATGAGCTGCAGAGCTAGAGGACGGTCTTGCAGCAATTGGGACATGGGGACTATGGCCATGCTGCACTGGAGAAGTTGAAAGCTCGTCGCGTTGCAATTGAGCTTGCTCGCTTTCCGATTGTGAAGCAGCACTCAAAGCCCTTCTCCTCCACGGTGTGAAATTGAGCGGCGACGACATCGTATCAATTTTGGGCGGCTGCAAAGGCACTTATGAGCGCGGGTTGCAGCTCACTTCAGCGCTGTCGCATGAGCGATACACAAGGTCGACGGTCGACTATCTTTCAATGTTTCTTTTCTCTTCTGCTTCCCCTCCAGAGTCCAAAACAAGGGAGCTTCAAGCAATAGTGAACGAGACAGTAAACATTCCAAGTGAAGCTTTCACGATAAAGAGAGATGGCGAGGATTTCGTAGGGAATGGAGTGACGAATGCCAACCGCAACCCGACGCAACGCAGCGTAGCGTAGCGCAACTGAATGGCCAGGGCGATCAGAGCGATGTGGGTCGCATCATGACACTATCAAACTCAAGGCTCATGCGCCCGCATTGAGTTTTCGCAACCAGTCAGTTTATGGGCTATCAAAGGGCAACAAATACGAGAAAAACACGCAAAAGTTTAGCTTTGCTGTCACCGGCCAATAAACGACGGCTTGATATGGCATATTTTCCTTAGGTTCTCATTATAGTGATGCGCTGATGTTACTAGAATCAGGCTTGATTTTCCAGAAGTATGTGTTCTGGAATCCTTGTCATGAGCCATAAACTGCATGTCCTGCAGCTATTTTTTTCTGCACAGGCGAAAGATCCGCTAAGACTGCCCGAGAACCCACTGACAATCGCCATGGCCTAAAAACATGTCAAACTTGGTCGTAACGGCCGCCGAGAGTCGCCGGACGGGCCGAGTTGGTTAGCGCAAGGGGATGTTGAAGTGAGAAATGATAAGACGCCAATGGTTAGGTAAATCAGGATTCGTGTTTACGTGAGTATCCTCTTGTCAATGAGGATCTATTCCTATTTGTGCATCTGTCTATTACCCAGTTATGATTAAGAGTTTGCAGAGGTATCTACATTTCATGTTGTTCCAGCTTAAGCATGATCATAAGAACAAACTTGAGGCATTAGGCTAAGTGCTTCTTTTCCGTGAAATCAAGTTGATCTTAGGACCTATCACATTTGGTTGTCCTGAGGTTATGTATATCTCCTCACCAAACATATGATGTCTTAAGGTTCCACCATCACTACAACTTTGAGGGGGAAGCATTGCGGAAGACATTATCCATTGACATTGTCCATTGAAAAGTGATGGAACAGCCTGGACCAATGTATTGGAAAGTCAATGCCCTCTGTGGCTTGCGTATTACTTACATTAAGCTACGAGTTAGCAAATTGATGTTTACGAGAAAAGAACATGAATGAATGCGATAAATTGACATGTGATCTTATCAATATTTATGACGCAGGGTATAATACTAGAAATAATATGCGACCATCAAGCTCCCTATCACTTGTTCAGACCCCGCTTTCTCTCATCCAAGCTTATGCAAATATCCCTGTGCAATGAGTCTCTCGACGTCCCCTTGGCGTACATAAAACTGACTGTTCTTGGTCAATGTTATAGCCCTGATTCCATGGTCAGTTCGTCGCATGAGACGCAAGTGATGTTGGTATTGCGCAACTCACCCGTACTCTGTTTGGATTTCACCTGCATCCTTGAGTACTCGCACGTCGATGAACAGGTCTCGTGGCGGCTCTAGGCTCCCCGTAAGGTCGATGTCTGTCCATTGCCCCTTGTAGGCTGCCAACAGGTCGCTGTACTGTCTGACATATTCCTCCTCTTGGGGGCTGAGACTACTCTTTGATGCATCACTGCCGCCCGCACCGGAAGTACTCGCAGGATCCCGTACTTGTTGCCCAGACAGATCTACCACGTCTGATCCATTCCATACCAATTCCTCAAGCTTATCTGTCCGTGTCCGGTGGTACGCGAGCAAGCAACGCTTGTTCCTTCGCATCGAAAGGTGATTTACTAGCAGAGTGCAAGCAATATCTTGGTCGGCGCTTGGATCAAATGAGCCTTGAAACGGCTCAAGAAGTTCTGCTACATCTTTGTCCAGGTCTCTCACTTCTCGTGTCACCGCTCGGACAATTTCGGTCTGGTAAGGTGGCAGATGGGTCAGATTTTGGGTTCTTTTGGCGTGTTGGACCTGTCGTCTATATGTCAGATCTATGTCAGGAGTATATTGACAGAAGAAATACCAGCTTGTTGCCCAAATCTCCATACATGATGCAGCTGGTCCAGGTCTACGACCGTGTACGGTATCCTGTAAGCTGTTTTCGTGTCTTTCGCATTAATCAAGTAAGGGGAGTGATCGAGGATGATCGAGGACTGCCAGACCGAACTATGTTCTAGGCAATGACATCTTCACTTTTGTTTTGAGCGGAAGAATTGTTATGTCGCGTTGGTAATGTAGGGACAGTTGACCGCGACTAGCGAACTGCATGGACACGCACGACAAGTCGAGTTTTACCCCGCTATAATATGGTTTATAGCGATACGATACAGTACAGTATATGGGTACTAAGGTAGGTGCAGGTGGTTGCTATTTCCATCCATGGAGACCCCTCACATTCCCCTGAGTCAGAGGGGTTGATAATAGTGGGGTAGGACTTTTTTTACTTTCCTTCTCATCAACGTGGATGCTTTGTCACTGCAATTTGCGGGGGGCAACATCCTCGAAGCTACTGGTAACGAATATTATACTCTCAGTCATATTTGTTTTCATTTTCATAATCTATGGTCGGTACGATGGGGTAGGATTCATGACTTTTCCACCTGTACGTAGCTCATTCGAAGTCATAAGATCCCATTGGTCATAAGTCCTCGCCGTCGTGCCTCTTCATAATTTTGACGTGGTATATGCAGACTTTTTATAGCTTCTGCATGGCAGCAACGTCAGTGGACTGGACGTAATCCTCAAGCTCCTGGATCTCCTCCTCAAGGTCGGCAACGGAAATCTTCTCGTCCTCAACAACCATGTTAATCTGGAGCTTCTTGACACCGAAGCCCACGGGGACGAGCTTGGAAGCACCCCAGACGAGGCCGTCCTTCTCAATAGCACGGACGGCAGCCTCGAGGGCAACCATATCGGTCTCATCATCTAAGCATCGTTAGCATAGGGATTTTTGAAAGGATTAAGGGGGAAACATACCCCAAGGCTTGACGTCAAGAGTGACGACGGACTTGGCGATGGTCTTTGGCTTGGCCTCCTTCTTCTTCTTGTACTCAGCAAGACGCTCCTCACGGACGCGGGCGGCCTCCTCATCCTCCTCCTCGTCGCTGCCGAACAGGTCGACATCGTCGTCATCACCTCCCTCGGCCTTCTCAGGAGCCTGAGCGGGGTTGATGGTCACCTCTGCGGTCTCAGGGCCGTAGGTGGTGTAGGGAGCAGCAGCATCACCAGGGAGGGTGGCGAACTGGCTCTCGTAGCTAGCAATGTGCTTGTACCATCGAGCGGCGTGGGGGTACTTCTCAGCGTCGGGAGCGCTAGAGAGAGCCTTGAAGGTAGCGACATCAGCCTGAGAGGCAGATTGGCTGAGAGGATGTATTAGCACATAATCTCAACTCGTTTTTTAAAAACATCGGGTGTTTTGAAAACTGCTCAGAGGTGCACAAGTGCTTGTTGTTTCGTCAAACGGCGGGTCTTGAGTCCGCCTCCGAAACACGGACCAATTTGTCTCATCACGGAAGTTTGAAAAGGGAGAAAGATTGTGGGAGATTTGGAACGGTTCAATACATACCCAACAATGTAAGAGCGGGTGCTCAACCAGCTGTTGAGCACTGATTTCAGGTGTCAGTGTCCATGGTGCGGAAAAGAGAGGCGCAAGAAAACTATGAGGCCAGGGACATACCGGTAAGCCCAGCATCGGAAACGAGATCGGTGAAGCCCATTTTGAAGGATGTGAAAAGTCAAGTCGGAAAGAAGAGAAAGGTCGGGTATTTGTAGAGCTGGGAGAGATGTGAGAAGGAAAATGGGTTGTCTGGTCGATGTCCAGGTGGGGTTTATGAGATTTTTCACCTAATCTGCTTTGACTGGGGCTCACCACTGAAGACTAAGTGAGGGGCGGAAAAAGTACCGGATTAATTCTCTCCGCTAGCCGCTAGGTACCTACAAGCGTCATTGAGCTAGAGGTACCTAAGGTGTTGGTGGGTCCGAGCTTCCTATCTTAGGTAACTCCATTCTATACATATCACAGCAGGACGACGTAAGAGCTTCTGCCGCCTTGTGAATCAAGTCGTTGTAGAACCTTTTCCCAACACACCACAATTTTCTTTCTTCCAGCACACGTCCAAGATTTCCGAACATGCCAATCTCACCAATTATCACCTTCAAAGCGGGCCAGTGCGAGGTTGACGTACGTCTCATCCAGTGCCTAGGAATTAGTAGGAGCATGTACTAACTTCACTTGTCTCCAGGCCTCCTCTAAGCCTTACAAAGTGAAGCCGCAACCTGAGCCGGGCTATATCTACCTATACTCTGAAGATGGTGAGTTTTCAAGTTCGCCCTTATCAATGCTGCATGGCTAATGACAGAACAGATCTCGTGCATTTTTGCTGGCGCAAGCGAAGCGAACCCCTCGACAACCCTGAACTTGACCTGATCATGGTCCCTGGCGATGGCAGCTTCACTCCTCACGAATACACATCGTCTTCCGAGCCCACCTCCAAGACCAACGGTCGTATCTTCGTCCTCAAGTTTACTTCTTCGTCCCAACGATATCTCTTCTGGCTTCAGTCAAAGCCTCAGGCCGAAGACGGAGATCCTGCCTACTACAGCCCCCGTGATCGCAAGATTGGCGAAATAGTCCATCAACTACTACAGGGTGAGGAGGTGGATGTAGCTGAGGAATTGTCAGCTCTCCGTAACAACGATAACCGACCCGACGACGAGGATGAGACCATGGAAGACGCCGATACCCACCGTGCACCTCGAGGAAGCGGCAGCGGAGGTGCAGGACTTGACGCTACGGGTGGAGACGTTCGAGAGGAGGGCGAAGGCTCACGAGAGGGCGGAGCTGATGGTGCTAGAGCGTAGGTGATTCCCTTTACATGGTTAAATTGGATGGTATGCTAGCGAGCGATGGGCTTGGCTTGTAGATCACAGATCTGGGACAACAGGTCAACTGTGTAAAACTAGATTTCTTCACTGTGAGAGGAGAATTGGGAACTAGTGTCCTGGCGCTGGATCTGTGGCATCAACTCTAAAATGTGACTGTGCTGACCTTGTTCCAGGGCCTCTTCATCTGCCCCTGGTGCCGATGCTGCTGCCGCTGTGAAGAGCTTTTTGGACAGCCTTCGAGGCCCGTCAGGGCTCTCTGGTAGACAGCAGCAGCAAATCACCGACAAGGCATACCCTCATCTCAACCACCTACTTCCCACTTCCATCACAATACCTATGGTTAACTCGGCTACGGAAGAGTTCACAGACACATTGATCAGCCTTCTCCCTCCTACTGTCATAGTCCTTGCAAGTGGCTCAACAGACTCTGTTGATGGGAAATTGGAGCCGTCAGCTTCGGCTGTGGAGGATGCCAAAGCCTCATTATCCCTGGACGACAAGCGGACGCTGTTGAAGAAGGTTCTGAGAAGTCCCCAGTTCAACCAAGCCCTGGCAAGTCTCACAATGGCCATACGGGATGGTGGTTTGCCAAGCATTGCGGATGCTCTTGGTGTAAAGGTCCAAGATGGAGGATACCTAAGAGGCAGCGGCATGCCTTTGGGTGGTGGCCAAGCTATTGAGGCATTCGTGGATGGCGTTAAGAAGACAGTCGAGGACGAGAAGAAATGAAATGGTGATGCATCCTCGCGAGGTATATTCTCGACTATGTGCTTGGTTTCTCTAATGACAAGAAGAAAGAAGCAATACTTGAGGTATCTTGACGAAGGTTAATGCATGTTAGGCAGCATCCAGCATCAAACGAATTTTAGACATTAGACCAGTTGTTCCAATCTCTGTTTGTGATTTCATAAGTGAAATAGATCCATGATTTTAACATGGGTTGAAATATGAATTTAATCATACTATTGGGCTACCGATATCAGAGCTATGTCTCAGATATAGGTACTCCGTACATATGTGTTTTTGGGTTAGAACCAAAGCTGCCAGGGTGCCTACTTTTGGTAGGACGGGAGGGTATTTACTCAAGGTGGGGTCTGGGCTTAGGTAGTACCTAGAGAGACGCATACTGACGTACTGCACTATTTCTCAGGGTAACATTTCAAGCTAGCTCATCAACAACCAAAATCCAACCTACACCTCAAGCTCTTTTCAGTCACTACTTCATTCAGAAGCCCCCCTAACGTGCTTGGACGGTCTGGTATTATCACGATGGACGTCTCATTTCCTACGGACCCTCGTGAATTCGACAGCGATGATCGCATATCATTTTCCAAGCTTGACCAGAAGTTCATTGCAGTTCACGATGACGGCAACGAGTACGAGTTTGACGCCGATTCCAAGCGATGGGTGCTTGCAGATGAGAATCCACTGGAACCGCCAACGGCTGGCGCATTCAATGGCTTTGCAGAATCTGTATCGCATGATACTGTAGATGGTGGAGCAAAAAAACGCAAGAATGAATCGAGCCATGGTTCTGAAGTACGTCCAAACATCGCTTCGCTGTCGAAACTGTCTCAATGCGTGTTTACCAAAAGGTTATTGAAGCTAACTATTGAGTAGACTCCCGAACCCAGTAAACCTTCACGACAAAACAAGAAGCAAAAGGCACCTCAACAGCCTAAGCAGAATACAGCCATCTATGTCACAGGTTTACCTGCTGATGCAACGGTTGAGGAAGTCCACGATCTTTTCTCTCGAAAGGGCGGTGTTGTCGCAGAGGAAATTGACAGCGGAGCACCACGGATCAAACTATACACCGACTCAGAGGGCAACTTCAAGGGCGACGCGCTGATTGTCTTCTTCAAGCCCCAGAGCGTAGAGATGGCCATTATGCTTCTCGATGATACAGACTTCAGAATCACTCCCAGCGGCACACGTGAAGGACGGATACGCGTTCAAGCCGCAGACTCGAGTTACAAGAAAGTTAAATACGACCAGGAAGCTGGTGCAGGTGGGGAAGGGGGGAATGTCACAGCTGAGCGTAAACCACAGAACAAGGATCGCGACAGGCAAAAGATCATCAAGAAGACCCAGAAACTCGACGCGAAGCTGGCAGACTGGGATGACGACGTGCCCTACCCGGGCCAGCCGGAGACAGCGACCAAGTGGGACAAGCTTGTGATTCTTCGGCATATGTTTACGCTGGAAGAGCTTGAGGAGGACCCTGCTGCCCTGCTGGAGATCAAGGAGGACATCCGGGAAGAATGTGCCAAGCTGGGTACAGTGACAAATGTTGTCCTTTTCGACCAAGAACCGGAAGGCATAGTCTCAGTCAAGTTCAAAGATGCGGATTCAGCTCGTGCATGTATCAACCTCATGCATGGACGAAGTTTTGATGGTCGAACAGTGGAAGCTTTCCTAGCGACAGGAAAAGAGAAGTTCAAGCAATCGAAGGACGATACGAACCAGGGAGACTCAGATTAGAAGGTCTACGTCCGATTTTGACATTGGAAGAAGATTTTATTGCGTTGTAAGATACCCATTAACTCTGATACTAGAAGCCACATCCTAGGCAATGATTCATTCTCAGGATATGAGCATTTCCCCCTTCGCATCCATATGCCAAGCTCAATGTAGGCTTACATGGGTTTTGGACAGATCCCCATTTCGAGTTCTTCGGCGACAGTGTACCATATAGCAGCTTCTATAATATTGCAGATGACCTGCAATTCTTCGTCATCTAATGAAAGTCTTGTCAGCCCATTGTTTATGGTCGCAACTTCTTGCCAATTGCCTAGAAGCAAGTCTCACCTCGTGGTGCATAGATCATGACAAAGTCTGGGGAGACGGGGCTCTTGAGGAACCGACTTCTCCAAGCGAGTGGATGCCTCTGACCCCAGCCTTTTTCTAACACCTCCCTGATATCGTCCGGGTGTAAACACATATGCATGGAGTGGTCTGAGTCATGAACATGGCAGATCTCGCCCTGGCAATTTGTTTGTACTGGGTGCCTGGCAAACAGTGCCAACCCATGCTTCTCTATGCACGACTTCTCGGTGCCAAACTTTTTAGGGCTCCTATTCGCTAACTTGGCCATGGACCAACGGAGAGCTCTGTAGCATACTCGAGATCCATGCTGATCAAGTTGTCTTTGGGGTGCTATGCCAGCAACAACAGGTCGAGGACCTGCGCGGTATGGGAGACGCTGGCGTCGGAGAATACCTGATGTTGGGAGACGCATAGGGTCAGGCTCTGGGGCCGCAAACGGGTCGCTGAGAGCCCAAAGACGGAACCATGATATACGCAGGTAGCCGCTGAAAGTGGAGGGCGTGCCACCAGGGCCAAGGTTGAGGAAATTCTGGTAGTCGTTGTTGACGAGCAGAACTATTGGGAATGAAGCAATGAGTACCTCGGCGTGATACGGATCAAGGAAGTGAATAAGCAGAACTAAGATAAGGGACGACAAGAAGATGGTTTTACCATCAAGAGTTACGGAAACGGGCTGCTGGCGAAGAGCATAGGAGATCTTGAGATGTTCCAATTCAGCTTCGCCTTGGAGATCGGGAGGGGGAGAAGACAAGGTCTCGGCTGAAGCGATTGCAATTGATGACATCTTGAGATGAAAGGGTAGGGTAGTCTCTTTCTTTGAAGATGAAGAGGGCCTGTTTGGGACAGATTGGCGACCACAATGCCGCTATGTGGTTGGAGAGCGGGGTGTTGGAGAGCCGTGTAAGTGTGATGTGATATTGATGAGAGCTGTATTTCAACTTATGGAACGATTTACAACAGTCAACCTCTTCCGAATAAAATCGGAGAATGAAGCACTGCAGTATTTAAGTAAATTGCCTGAGACAAGAGCCGAGCCTTACAGGGCAAGGTCAAGTCCAGAATTGGAGACGGTGAAAGAAGCGACAAGAGGGGATCGTCATATGATGCTCAGCCAGCGTCGCAACTAACCAACCCAACCCCGACGTTCCGACAGGCGTGTTGGCAGCCACCATAGCGAGCTGCAAAGCAAGCCTTGGATTTGATCGATCTGTTTGGTTAAGACCGTAGTGAATTGATATGCGCTGCAGCCGTCGGCGGGGCATGACGTTGAATTGAAGCTACACATTCTCGTGGCTTTAGAATTTCCGACGAATAGGACAACATTATGTCACTAAGGAGCGGCGTATCGAATCTCAATAAGAGAGGCTAAGACGGCATAGAATTATTTGATTGAGTGTTCTGTGAAACTTGACTGTGTCTGACTACAAGATCGCCAAAGCTACCCTGGACAAAGCGCTGTGATGGTGGTCAGAATAATATCTTCGCGCTATCTAAACGCCAAGCGACCAGGTTTTTAAGCATTTACATGGAATTGGACAAGAAAGAAGGAGAGTAACTCGGGCGTTTCCTTGTTCATCTCACTCCTTATCCTTGATTCGGAACTCAAGCTGAGGCACAGCCAGTTTACACTGATCAATACAATCACACGGGCATTGAGAAACATGCAAGACGAGGTGTCGAAAGACCCTGGGAAACTCAATCCATGGAAGGCCTCACATCCATGCATCCAAACAGTCTTTGGCTCGTCAGCGGCTGTTCGATTGTCATCCATGCTTGGCGGTACAAGCCGTATCTCGAGCTGACGTCGCAGCTAAGCCCAAGCTGAGCGTTGCTCAGCAACAGCCGGATCCGTAACAAAACAGACCAGCGAATGACGGAGCTCCCATCATGGGTCAATCACAGCTAAGAGCGGTCTAAGGTGCAGCGAGACAACAACTTTTCCCAACTCTCTATACTTTATATGCCAATATTTTTTTTTGGTAATACTCAGGAGCACATATCATTTAAGCAACTTGCTATTTTAAGCATCAACAAGTCACTCTAACTTTGACAGTTGAGTATCACAAAGTGCTGAGAAATTGTTCCATCTGGTCGAAAAGGTCAGTAGTAGTATCCTCTGGTCAGTTCTGAGACCTAAGATTCCTCCCTCAGTCGCTAACATTCCTTTCAGATATATATATTAGTCCCATTATGGGGTTGCTGCCAAATCCACTGCGGCCGCGCGAGCCTCAGCTCCCACTATATCAAAAAGTCAACTCTCCAACGAAGGAGCGATATTCTGACGACGACTATTCAACCGAAGATGAAGATGACTACGAAGACGAGCCATACTCCCCCGAGAGCTCTTCAGCTGGCTCTTCAAGGCATACATCTGGGTCTGCGAGCAGTGGGCTTTTGATGTTGCCCAGTCACCAGAAGAAACCTCTCCCTCTTAGACGAAGGATTGCCAAAGTGTACCCCTACCGAATGCCAAACAAGGTCACTCGCTACTTATTTTGCACTGTCATCACATTCATTATCGTTATGGTCTTGAGTCTTGTACGAGCCAGCCAAGTTGAGAACTGGAAAGTTGCCAACGGTAAGGTTGATAACCGCCCACCGCCACCGCCACCTGCTTGGGAGAAGTTCCCCTTCTTGGAAAGATACTATGGTGGTCTCAAGAGCCTGGTCACCTTCGAAGAGCTAAAGCCGGAATGGCCTCATGTGAAGGATGAGCCTGAGATGCTAAGTGAAGGCAATGACTGGAGCAAGCAAGACGAAATCAAGAGCGACAAGGATACCGACGAAACCGACAGGGCCGCTACCGAAGAAATTGAAACCCAGACTCAAGGCGCGAATCCTACCAAGAAGGAAGCAAGGGACGAAGTTAAGCCAGAGGACGACGTTAAGGCCGAGACAAAAGGTGGTGCCGTGGAGGGAAAGGAGGACAAGCCCCAGGATGATTCCAAGGCCAACAAGAAGAAGCTCCCTAAAAGCAACGACTGGAGCGATTATGCGAACCGAAGCGAGGAGACCGGAAGCAAAGAATGTTTTCTAGATGCTGACGGCACAATACGGGTTCCCCAGCTCCGATACTATAATGGTCGCCCCCAAGGATTCCCTGAGCATGCCATCGGATCCTACGAGACCCTGAACCTGCCCGAGAACATTTGTTTCGACCGTTATGGCCGCTATGGCCCCTATGGGTTTGGCTATTCCTCAAGAAATGGTGGTCTTAGCGTGGGTGAACATGGACAAAAGGAAGGGTCGGATGCTGTCTGGGA
Organism: Fusarium secorum; assembly: GCA_013363185.1. Classification (NCBI taxonomy): domain Eukaryota; kingdom Fungi; phylum Ascomycota; class Sordariomycetes; order Hypocreales; family Nectriaceae; genus Fusarium; species Fusarium secorum. The sequence goes on from JABEEM010000555.1 coordinate 18,372, forward strand.
GAAGACTCCTCGCGTGGACTATCGACAGATTGACTGGGCTGATGTCCAGCACCGTTGCTTCAAGGCTAACCAGGCTCGCTTCAAGGAGCTTCCCTCCAAAATCCAGGCTCCTCATGGTTTCTTTGCGCACGAACCTAAGCCTAAGCCACTTCCTACTTCAACTTTGGAGCGCCGCGGTGTTGAGGAGGATAAGTCCAAGACTGACAAAGAGACCGCTGCCTCCCAGGTTGAGACGTCAAAACCAAAAACTACTCAACAACCCAAGTCCAAGGCATCACAGGTCGCATACTCAAAGGTTGAGCCTACCGAGGCTTCTGTGTCTCCAACACGTGAGTCAAAGCCTCAGGAATCCAAAGCAGAAAAGTCGCAGTCGGCAAAGCCCCACGAAACCAAGCCTAAGGACAGCGGGGATGACGAGAAAAGCCAGGAAGAAAAGCCTGGGAATTCCAATGATGCGTCCCCCAAGGCTGCTGGAAGCGGAATATCACGAACTGCTGTTGTTGTGCGGTGCTGGGACGAGTACAACTGGCGCGAAGATGATATTGCCAACCTTCGATCTCTCATTACTGAGCTCGCTGTGACATCTGGTGGTCGCTATGATATCCATCTCCTAGTTCAGGTCAAGAATGAAGCTGCTCATCCGGTGTGGGCCGACGAAAGAATCTACCACGAGCGCATTGAGGAGGCCATTCCTGAAGAGTTCAAAGGCTTGGTTACGCTGTGGTCCGAGACACAGATGCTCGCTCTTTACCAGGGTATCTACGACCACTTCACTCGTGGTCCTGATCTCCCCGTTCACGGCGTGTACCGCGGTCTGTCCATGGCCATGCAGTACTTTGCCCACAAGCATCCTGAATACGACTACTTCTGGCAATGGGAAATGGATGTGCGCTACACAGGTCACTATTACGATCTCTTTACTAAGCTTGAGAACTGGTCTAAATCACAGCCTCGCAAGGGTCTCTGGGAGCGCAATTCCCGCTTCTATTTCCCCAGTATTCACGGCAGCTGGGAAGACTTCTCACAGATGGCTCGGGTCCAGAGTCAGATGGGTGTCGTAGGCGCTGACAATGTCTGGAAGGGAGTTCCTGGTCTTGAGGGCAAGTCCCCTGACTCTGACACCAAAGGCCACCGTACTGTATGGGGACCCCTTCGTCCTAAGGATGATGATGACTGGTTTGAGCCTGGCAATGATCCTGTTGCTCCTACTTCTTACGAGAAGGATCACTACAAATGGGGCGTTGGAGAAGAGGCCGATTACATTGCGCTTAACCCGATCTTTAACCCTGATGGTACGACTTGGGGTCTCAAGGAGGACATCACAGGCTACAACCGATCCGAGGGACTCCCTCCCCGCCGGGCCAACATCATCACCACTTCGCGTATGTCGCGGCGACTGCTGACAACTATGCACAAAATGACGGCTTTCAAGAAACAATTCGCCTTCCCTGAGATGTGGCCTGCCACCGTCGCTCTGCAGCATGGCTACAAGGCCGTCGCTGTGCCCCATCCTGTCTATGTTGATCGCAACTGGCCTACAGCGTACATGGCACAGGTTTACAATAACGGCCGTGACGGCGCAAGTGGAGGCTCTCGAACCAGCATCTTTGGTGATCGTGAACACAACATGCACGGCCTTTCCTGGTTCTACAATTCGGGCTTTGCACCAAATATGTATCGTCGCTGGCTAGGTCTTCGAGTGAACAATGACGGCGGCGAGGAGTTTGAAGACACAGAGGATAAGAGCAAAAAAGGCAAGGGAGTTGGCAACATGCGTGGTGGCGAGGGCAGAATGTGTCTGCCTCCTATGCTGCTTCATCCCGTCAAAGATGTCGAGCTGCCTGTTGAAGCCCCTGAGGCTGATGTTGAGGCGGGTAAAGCCCCCGTGTCTGACCCTGGAGCCTGAATGATCTCCTTACCCTTTTGCATGGAATGGCTTTAAGAGTCAAAACAAGGCGTTGGTTTTGCTTTTCTGGGGTTTTCTTACGGGTTCATATCGTGTCATGTCAGTGATGAAATACGCCAACGAGATGAATGACTCTGATTCGAGCTACAAGGCATTGTAGTACACAAGACATGTTTTCCAGGATAATTGGTCATTAGACTTACTCGGGTTGAATAATGAATTTGAAATTTCAAGACTGTGTGCATATATCGAAGATGATTTGTAAAATAACATCAAAGCAGCCACGTAGACTTCCTTGGGCCCTGTCCTGATCCAGATGCAAGCGACATAGGCTCTTGTCAACGTAAAATGTTATATTACACAATCTCCATATTATCATATTTGCCCAGGTTTGCAATTGCTCTTTTGTATGATTGTTTCATCCTCCCCGAAGTGCTCCCAATATAATGCTGCGCCAATCCGTTCTTCACATTTGCAGTTCATCAAACAAACAACATTTCCAAGTGTTTCAGTGAGTTGGTCTTTTATCATGCCGTCATGCACCTAAGTCTACCCCTTAAACCACTCGCTTGACCTCGAAGAAACGTCGCAGCCACCAGACCTGGAAGAGAGATTCACCAATGACAACACCAATGACGAACATGTTCCACCACTTGACTCGGCTGTTAGTGCTCTCGGCGGTGTTTCGGTGGGTGCGCTCACGCATCACGATGTATTCTTGTTCGTCCTTGACCTGGGCAAGAAGATCGGACAGCTTCCGAACTGCAGAATGTTGTAAGCTAACTTGGTCATTCCCAGACGGGAGAATGCTCATTTACCTTCACGGTCGAGGGGGTCGGCAGGCATTTCGTGCTCGCTCACGTAGACGATTCCGTGGACGTTGAAGGAGACCTCCTTGGTGTTGGCACCCCAGTTCTCGTTTCCGAAGCAGTATATGTATTTGCCATCATGCTTAGCTGTGAATGAATAATCGCCGTTGGAGATACTCTTCTCGTTTGTCTCGTATTGACCAGCAGGGTTGGTGATCTGGCTATAAGTTAATATCCTGATTGTTTGCCCGACTCCCAAAGCCACGTACCCAGAAGTCAATGTCAAGGTTGCCTGCGCTGCCGAATTCACGATCGCCAACCTGGAAGGTGACAGTCATAGTGTCGTCCTTGTGTAGAGACTCGTGAAAGCATTCACGGCCGTGAGCAGGCAGGACGATGTTGTGAGCAGTGACAGCTGAGAAGACAGCAGCGGCCATGAGGGCCTTAGCCGCAGAGACGAAGTACATTATCGGGTATGTATAGATCCGATCGATCGCTATAAGTTCAAAGGAGTGTCGTGGGTGTTTGCGATGCTAGAGTGCTCTGATCGTGAGCATTGAATCCCTGTGTTGGAGCTATTGACCAGTGTCCACCAAGTCAAGTATGGAGTTTGGATCGCGACGAATTGACACCTTTTCGCAGCTAATTGGAGGAGCTGCGGGTTGCTCCTGTTGCGGCTCTCGTCTGGGCAGCCACGGTTTTGCCGAGCTTGTATCCAAGTTCCTGCCAGCTTGCACCTTTGACTGCTTGCCAAAATTCACAAGCCAATCCCATATCCCCAAGCCTGAACGGGGGAAGTGGGCGGGTGGAGTCTTGCTGTGGCTTGATCAAGCAAGGGCTTAGAGATTACCTTGGTTTGTCGTTTATCTGTCCTTGCGACTTCAAAAAAAGGGATGAGATGGATCATGGCGGGACCGATTGCGCGGCGTTGAATTTGTGTGATCTGGCGTTGAGAAGCAATTTTGGAGACGAAATACATTCTCAGGTAGCACTACAGCACTCAGAAGCTTCAATTAGAAATATGCGAATGGCATATCTTGACACGAGACTGACACAACAAGTGTCGCCCTTCACAAACTTCTCTTATCGAAGTACCTGAATCGCTTAGAAACGAGTACCCGAGATCAAGGCGACCTCATGTGGCGGTGCAATTGCGTTTGCCCCTCAACCCTCCCTGTCTGTCCCCTGAGAAGTCGTCGAAAAATAGGCCTTGGCTCCAGTATTTTCTAGCGATCAACCAGTAATTTCCCCTCTAACGGCATGCTCACCAGCCCGGCCCCAGTAACAAACAGCCCGAGGCCAGAAAAAATAAGAACCTAGCAGCTGGAGCCCAAAAAGAGAGCGATAATGTCTCTCACCCCTCCCCGAGTGATTGTCTTCTCACACCGACAAGTCAAACCACACGACAGCGCCCACCCCCAATCCATCCATATCCATCCATCCCATCGCCGCTCGTCGTTTTTTCTGCACCACCACTCCAAGGACCGCCCCACGATCCAGTAAGTTCAGCATCTTCCTGTCTCTTGCTCGGGTCTATCTAGATCCCGCTGTTTGCTGCTTGTATATTCCCGATCCTCCTCTCGATGGTCTCTTCAAGAAGCTCCCGTCTCACGTTGTCGCCGCCTGATCACCAAATTCGCCGTCATGCTATTCCCCCGTTGATCCGCCTCGTGACGGCTCTGAATCAACTATCGACGTACAGCATAGCATAGCTGGTCATAACGGGTGATAGCGGCAGCCTGGAACGGGGGTGCTTACAAGCTTGAAGGACTATCCAGGAATCCGATGATGGTGATGACGGAGTTGTGTTGTTGGATGAGCTCTTGATCTTTACCTTGATCATTCCCTTAGGTGTCCTTTCGCGATACTCCATAAAGCCATCCCGCCTCCACCATCACCAAAACATCCAACCTCCTGCTCCTCCCTTGGCTAGACGTCTCCCATATATTGTCTCAGCCTGCCTGTGGCCTTTGTCTTTTCCCTCCTTATCTCATCCCCCTTTTACCCCTCGCCACGTCGTCTTCTTTCAACATCCATCCACAGCATCGCTGACCTTGCGCCTTCGCCTCTAGGACTTCTTTTTCTATACCTAGACACACAGGCTTCGAAGCCGTAAACCGCAATCATGGGTCTCGCCTTCTCAAAGCTCTTCGACCGACTGTGGGGGAAGAAGGAGATGCGAATTCTGATGGTTGGTCTTGATGCCGCCGGTAAAACCACCATCCTCTACAAGCTTAAGCTTGGTGAGATTGTCACCACAATTCCCACTATCGGTATGAGACGCCCTCGAACCTGACAAACCCTTCATGCCGCTGACATACGGGTTTCCTTCTCATCTTGTTAGGCTTCAATGTCGAGACTGTAGAGTACAAGAACATTCAATTCACCGTGTGGGATGTCGGTGGTCAGGACAAGATTCGTCCTCTGTGGAGACACTACTTCCAGAACACTCAGGGTATCATCTTCGTCGTTGACTCCAACGATCGCGATCGTATTGTTGAGGCACGAGAGGAGCTCCAGCGCATGCTCAACGAGGACGAGCTTCGCGATGCTATCCTTCTTGTCTTCGCCAACAAGCAGGATCTTCCCGTACGTCACGATCCCACCTCGATACTTTCTCCCAAATCTCCCCTCAATGTGTCATCTATCCGCGGTACCATCTACTAACGTCACGCTACTATTAGAACGCCATGAACGCCGCCGAGATCACAGACAAGCTTGGCCTCCACAGCCTGCGACAACGCGCCTGGGTAAGTAATGGGCAATCAACATCTGGTCCCAGATGGTGTCTCTTTGTGTTCACATGCTGACCTCTTGCTTTCTTCTATCAATAGTACATCCAGTCCACCTGTGCCACCTCCGGTGACGGTCTCTATGAGGGTCTTGAGTGGCTCGCCAACACCCTCCGAAAGGCGGGTCACCAGTAGAAAGATGTCGAGAGGCCTCTCCATAAAAACTCGCTTTTTGTCTCCTGCTCTGCCATATACTCTCAAATGGCTCTTTGTCTCGACTCGAGGTTTCGGTTGTAATTTGCAAAGTTATCGGTCAACCAATCGAAGATAAATCCTTGAACCAAAGTCACGTCTATTCACGTTTTCTGTTTAAGCAACCTCTTTTAACGCTTCCTTCCTCACTCAATGGTGCTTCACTGTGAGCCTTCTGGTCAACAATATCTGCTTGCCATCGCTAGCGTCAGCTCGCTTCTTGAGGACCGCAGAACGTACTTTCTCTTTTTTTCTTCTTGGAGGAAAAGGCGGGTGATGATGGGAGGCGTCTTATGGGGATCCCCGGGGTATTTGTACAGTCGTCAATCGGGTGTTGTTTCCTCTTTGAAAAGAATGCATCCTCGCTGATTTTACAATACTCTCGCAAACCGTGGCGCACTGGTATATCTATCGTTTGTTAATTTCTTTCTTTCCCATGTCACTTAGGGAACACGACCATGATGAGCAACTCAAGTAACGAGGGTTATAAACGAGGCATGAATTGGGCCACCGCAAGTTTGGGCTGTTGTAGAGATTCTATATGTTTTATTCCGAATCTTTAGTGAAACCGCGAGACTTGGTTGATGTAAGTGACACACGGTCTCTAGTCTTTTGGCTAAAAGGAACAGAGGTTTGTGTCCAGAATGTTGACTTTAATCTTGAACGGAAGACAATTTAGAAGGGCAGACGTATCTGCAACGGATCCATGACAGACACTGACCCGAGTCAAGACCCTGCCTTCTCGAGGATCGCACAAGTCTGCTTTGCATCAAAGGCTTAACCCACAATGTTCCAAACAGAATTAATTCCACCAGTAGTATGAAACATGACATTCTTAAGTGCGTTTTGAGATGGGTTGGTCTCAATTGAGTGGTTACGCATTATTTGTTGTTTAGTTACATTCTATGATGCTATGCACGCTTCTGTTATACAAACTGTACGAATTAGACATGAAACACGTTAAGTCATTAAAAGAATTCTGGATAGTCCTTCATAATCAGGTCATTCAAGCATCCTTAGGCTTGACGATGATATCCAAGCCCTCCTTGTCGTCACGAATCTTAACCTCAGCGGTCTCGCCCATTTTCAGCTGCCCTTTGATGATCTGGTCTGCGAGGCCATTGCCAATCTCATTGGTAATGAGTCGATTCAGGGGGCGAGCACCGAACTTGGGGTCGTAACCACGCTCCGCAAGCCAGTCTCTGACATTATCGGGAACCGAAAGGATAATGCGGCGGTCGTCAAGACGCTGCTGAAGCTCCTTAAGGCGAATGTCGACAATATCACGGATAGCGCTGCGGGCGAGACGCTTGAAGACAATGAAAGAGTCGATACGGTTAAGGAATTCGGGTGGGTAAGCCGAGGCGACAACATCCATGACAGCTTTGCGGACTGATGGGTCGATCTCGCCATCGGGTGTCTCACTATAGGGGTGAAGTTGGTTTTGGCCAACAAGTATATCAGCGCCCAAGTTCGATGTCAGAACGATAATGGTGTTCTTGAAATCAACCTTGTGGCCTTGGGCATCGGTGAGGTGGCCCTCATCAAGGACCTGGAGGAGGAGAGCGGAGATATCGCGGTGTGCCTTTTCAAACTCGTCAAAGAGTAGCACAGCATATGGCTTACGGCGGACAGCTTCGGTCAGTTGGCCAGCGTCCTCATAGCCGACGTAACCGGACGGTGCACCGATAAGTCGAGAAATGGTGTGTTTTTCTTGGAATTCTGACATGTCAAAGCGAACAACAGCAGATTCGGTCGAGAACAGAAAACCCGCCAATTTCTTGCACAGCTCTGTCTTACCCACACCAGTAGGGCCCAGGAAGAAGAAGGAAGCCAAGGGCTTGTTCTCGCCACTCAAGCCAGCTCGTTGGAGACGGACGGCATTAGAAACTGCCTTGATGGCTTCATCTTGGCCCTTGACTGTTTCGCGGAGGGAATCTTCCATATGAACCAATTTCTCTATGTGTCCGGAAGTCAGCTTCGACACAGGGATACCTGTGATGCGGGAGACGACATTGGCGATATCGTCGGGGCTGACAGAGTCGTGGATCAGAGTATCGCTGGACTTTGCCTCTTCAGCCTCTCCTTCCTTGGGCAACTTCTTCTCGAGGTTGGGAATAACACCAAACCTGAGCTCAGAGGCACGGCCAAAGTTCCCTTCTCTCTGTGCCTGCTCAAGCTCGAACTTAGCTTTGTCAAGGTCTTCTTGGATCTTCTTGACTGATTCGATCTCAGCACGCTCCTTCTCCCAGCGCGCATTGAGCTCAGAAATTTCCTCGTTGAGTTTCTTGAGGTCACTTTCAAGTTTCTCACGCCTCTCCTTGCTCGCAATATCTGACTCCTTCCTCAAACTCTCAAGTTCAATCTGGATGGTCATGATCTTGTGGTCAAGGCGCATTATATCTTCGGGCTTGGACTCATGCTGTAGTTTGAGATGACTGGCTGCTTCATCCATGAGGTCAATAGCCTTATCTGGTAAAAATCGATCGGTGATGTAGCGGTTGGACAATGTAGCAGCAGCAACCAAAGCGCCATCTGTAATGCGGACACCATGGTGAACTTCGTACTTGTCTTTGATACCTCGGAGAATACTGATGGTATCCTCCACAGAGGGCTCGCTAACAATGATTGGTTGGAATCGTCGAGCCAGCGCAACGTCCTTCTCGATTTGACGATATTCGTTGAGAGTTGTTGCACCACAGCATTGAAGTTCGCCACGGGCCAAAGCAGGCTTCAGGAGATTTGATGCATCAATCGACCCTTCAGCCTTCCCAAGTCCGAGGAGTGTGTGCAATTCATCAATAAAAAGAATAACTTCTCCCTGGGCTTGTTCCACCTCTGTCAAGACCTTCTTTAATCTCTCTTCAAAGTCTCCTCTGAACTTGGCGCCGGCAATGAGAGAGCCAAGGTCAAGGCTGATGACCCTCTTGTTCTTGATACTCTCAGGGACGTCGCCTCGGACAATACGGAGGGCAAGACCCTCAAGAATTGCTGTCTTTCCAGTACCCGCGTTACCTATCAGGACTGGATTATTCTTGGTTCGCCTTGACAAGATTTGAATGGTTCGCTGAATCTCTGCGTCTCTTCCAATAACTGGATCCAGCTTTCCATCCTTGGCTCGGGCAGTCAAGTCGATACCAAATTGTTCCAGAGCAGGCTTCTCTTCTTCGCCACCCATGTTCATCCGGTGAGTACCACCAGGAGGGTGTGGACGGCCATTTGCATATGACCTGATAGCAAGACTTGGAATCAATCGTAGAGAAGTTGGTCTTAAAGGTTGGGTAGCTAGCACCCGTGTAAGTGGTTGGACGGATCGGGTCCGGGCACTAGCAGCAATGCGCTGTGTTGATGCGATTATTTGCTTGCGTGCTTGCATATTTAGGAACTGTGATAGAAGACATGTAAAGAACGTCTAAAGGAAAGAAAACGAAGGCAAGATCATGGATTTACTCGACATGCGGGAGACCTTTTATTATCTACGACAAGAAACTCGGCTACACACTTCAAGGCGAATGGAGCATATTCTCGCAAGTTCGATCATCCGTCATTGAGAGACGCTAGAGCTGATAAGATAATTAGAACCGGCTTGTATCCGAGAATCATGTGACTGACTGCGCAAGACAGAAAACTTACATGATGGCCTAACGCATATATTCTGGCACCTCGGAAGCGGCTTGTCTAATGAGAAGCAAGGTAAGGAGACCAGGAACACGTTTGTTTGCAAGCGCAAATCTTTTAGTATGTTCTTCTTTTTCACTATTCTGCCATTCTGGCATACATAGTAAATAAATCATGTGATGCTTGTACATTGTTGGTCTTGAACATGGAACTTCCAAGGCTAGGTACCTAAGTAAGGTATTTCGTTAATAAGTGGCACGCTAGAAAATTTTGGCAACCACAACTAACAACCTGCCCTAAGAAGTTCTACCACGTGACTCTTCCAGTGGGGACTTTGGCTCAACTTTGATTGGGCAGTTCGCCACACTTTCTAGGCTTCGCCCACAAAGACAATTTACATTTTGGGCCTACACCACCTCAACACCACCGACTTCACTTCCTCTTTTCACCCAACCCCAAGTCAACCAGCCAGGAGAGTAGTCACAATGTCGGCGAAGCCCACGAGCAAGACATTCGGAAAGTCGACCCGAGAGGTTCCTGCCTCTTCGGAGAAGGCTAAGAAGTGGTACCCCGCTGACGACGATGCCGAGAACAAGAAGGTAAGTCTTTTGGTGATAATTGCGATGCACTTGCAGCCAGTTGCGTTATGTTTTGGAGTGCGCGGTTTGGATATGGGAACCGAGGAGTTGAGAGAATGAGTTTGGTCCATGGCAATCCGACTGCCATCGCAACAAGAACATACTTTGAACGACGAAAGGCTTCGAATTTCAATGCCATATATATCGAACGCACAGATCTGCAAAGCCTGCGACCAAATATCGATTGATGACTGCGCTTCCTCTACATATAGCAACTGCCCGCAGCAATCTTCAGCATGACCAAGTGCCAGCCTGCTAACAGCTGAAAACCACAGGTCCGCAAGGCTGTCCGATCTTGGGCCCCTCGCAAGTCCCTCCAGCCCGGCACTGTCCTCATCCTCCTCGCTGGCCGCTTCCGTGGCAAGCGTGTCATTCTCCTGAAGTCCCTCGACCAGGGCGTCCTCCTCGTCACCGGCCCCTTCAAGATCAACGGTGTTCCTCTGCGACGAGTTAACTCCCGATACGTCATCGCTACCTCCTACAAGGTCGACATCTCCGGTCTCGACGAGAAGAAGATCGAGGAGGTCTCTCAGCCCAAGTACTTCACTGCTGAGAAGGCCAAGGAGAAGGCTGGTGAGGAGGCTTTCTTCAAACAGGGAGAGAAGCCCCAGGTACGATACAACAAGTCCAGAACAGTACTCGCGAAGTATCACGTCACTGACAGCTCTTTACAGAAGAAGGAGGTCAACAGCAGCCGTGCCGCCGACCAGAAGGCTATCGACAAGGCTCTGATTGCCAACATCAAGAAGGTTGACATGCTGGCTTCTTACCTCTCCAGCTCTTTCAGCTTGAGGAAGGGTGACAAGCCCCACGAGATGGCCTGGTAAATGTGCAATCTTGTGCCGGGGTGATGGGAGTACCGGGGTTGTGACACAACGGGTTGTAGAACGGCAAGGGTCTCCGAAATGGGCTGGTTTGGCCAATTGCATTTGGAAGTCGACGGCATCGGTCCTATTTTGGCGTCTGTAATCAGGTTTTACAGTCAAAAAAACAAACGAGCATACAAAATTCTAGAGGCTTCCGGTCAGAGGCTGATGATGATGAACTTCACTCGGACATCCCATCTCCTGAGTGATAAAAACAACTGGTGTGAGCTAAGAGTTCTCAGATCTGATCTGGTCAAAAATGGACATTGATTTATGAATGATTAACAAGATTTCAAATCTTTTGTGCGTTCATCGGTCTGCGGGTGTGTCAATCCTCTCCGGGTGGGCAAAGGGTGACTGAGATGAGGATTCATAGCATCAATATGAGTACTATCTCATATCTTCCCTTATCCTCAAATTGCCATCCAGTTAATGCAGCCATGATGTTCCATTTTTTTTTTTTTTTTATTCACAAGTTGCGCTCCACCCAGCTCTCAATCATGCCAGTCAATGAGGGTTCGTAGTGCTTGATCGAAACCTTTCCAGATGCCTCATCCAGAGATGTATTGGCCTGGACGAAGACCTTGCGAGGCTGCTTGTTCTTGAGAACAATGTCACGGACCTTTTTGCCCCAGAATTCAGTGTCAACCGTTGTCATGTGCACGTAAAAGTCAGTACCAGTCTTGACATCGGCGGTCGATTTGTAAATGTGCAGCTTCTGGAGATACTTGGCGACAGCTGGCGAATTTGTTAGCTCATGTCCAGTTGTTGGAGATAAATCTTACCATCTCGACCAGCTGTAAGGATCTTGGAGCGGTCCAACTTGATGGTCAAATCGGAAAGATCATCCTGTTTGTAATCAAGCTTGCAGAAATCGTCCTCGGCCTCAAGGAAGCACTTGAGGATGGAGAAGCGAGCTTGGCTATGAGCCTGGCCCCATTTCTGGCTCTTGGGATCCCACATCTCAAGGGAAGCAAGTCCAGCTCGGGCCATGGATAGGTAGGAGGCGAAAAGCACATCACCAGCTTCGCCATTGATATCCTCGGAACCATCACCAAACCCGAAAATCTTGAGAACGGGGAACTCGCAGCTCAGGTGCATAGCAACAAGCTCAGCACGGCACTCCTCGTACGAGGCAGCAATGCTACCAAAGACAGAACCCCAAGTCTGTCCGGGCTTGTACCAGGTTGTGATAGGCTTGTTATCCACAGGACTGACGGGAGGGTTCTCCTTATCAAAGTTGTAGGTGCCTGGGGATGTCTCTTGGAGAAGTTTACCGCAACCATGGCCTAACGAATATGAGCAGTAGATTCAAGAGACTCGAGGTAGGTTTACATACCAGTAAGTTCGTGGAGGCCAACTTGAACTTCAAAGGAAGCATCTCGCTGCTTCTTGTAGACCTCAAGATCTTCGTCTCGAATGAAAGGAATCTTCTCATCAGGGGCCTTGGCACTGAGAACATTTCCCAGTGACACATTCTTAAAACCCTCAGTCTGGCGGATATCATCATAGTTGGGGCTGCAAAAAATGTCAGCAATCCACTTTCCGCTTGATATCGATTTGTTCCGGGAAGCTACATGTTGATACCAGCAGGAATACCAGAACCTAGACTCAATGTTAGCATGTGTGAATTTGATGAATTTAGTATCACTGGGTCACTGACCAGCAAAGGTGAGAACCTCAAGGGATGTGAAGTCGGGAGACAGGAACTTGTCCTTCTCAAACTCCGAGCCCCAAGGCAACAGAGGAATGAGCTTGGGGGCATCCTTCACGAGCTCTCCAAATGCGCGAGTTCGCTCAACTGGGCAACGGTCAGTGACTGGTCAAATATTTGGCTTGAATAAATCTTACGGTTAACCACTATATAAAAAGTCAGTAATTAATTTCTCGTCCAGGGCGTATATTGGTACGAAGCTTACTAGAGGCAAAGCCTTCCCATTCTCCACGAATACCAGCAGGGTCTCGATAGGTCTCGATGAAGCCAATGTTAGACTCAACCATAGGACCCTTGTCCTTGATCCAGTATCTTTGACTGTCCTTGAAGGCCTCCAGTGAGCCGGACTCAAAGGACTTGCTGTAAGCCTCGTGCATCTTCTTCTGAGTATCATTCTCCGCATTCTCGGCAGCACCGTTGATGAAAGCTGCGATGTTCTTCATCTCCTCAGCATAGTCGCCGTAGACCAGCTTGATTGTCTTGCTCTTGAGAGGTCCATCCTCCACGGTAAACTCGGTTTGCTTGCCAATATCACCTCCTTCACTGGGGATTTCCTTGACAGCTGAAGCGATGAGTATCTCGTAGTTACCCTCTGAGGTCTTGCGAAGTCGGTTGTTCTCGGGCAAAAGACCCTTGGATTCCATCCAGTCGGAAACAGCCTTGATTTCGTCCTTCGTAATGTGCGAAGATTCGGGGTAGTAAGTAGTCATGTGTCCGTCGTCGGGATAGCCAAGGTGCATCATGGCGGGGTTACTAGAGCTGAAGATGCCTCCCTTTGTCGCCTCGTAAAACTTGTTGGCCTCGGGTGAGGTGGAAGCCAGAGCAGCCACAGTCTTCTCCGAGCACCGGGGAATGAACTTGGAGTCGCCGAAGCTCTTGTAGTTGCCATTGTTGCCAAGGAACATAGCAGCGTACTCGAGGAACCGGGTAAGCTCATCTTCTTCGACGCCAGCCTTCTTTGCTAGGGCAGTCCAATCGCCGTCAGCAGACTTGTGGAGAGTCAAGATCAAGTCAAATATTGGCTCAGACTCGGGGGAGATCTGTCGAAGGACAATTCTGGTACCAGCAAAAGCAGCTCTATAATTATGTGTCAACATAAGCCACACGACCCCTCCCTTATAAGCATTGTTGCCCCTCATTCCAGTTTGAACGAGCTTGACAACTTATACACAATCGGTAATAAAACTTACTTGCTGATAAAGTGAGCGTAACGCTTCTGCTTGTCATTCAGGGCATCGAAGTGCTTCTCAATCTCGAGCCTAACCACCGAGGGGGGGTTGTCGGCGAGGTAGTGGACCAGCTCGTTTGGGTTCATGACGATGGCAGAGGTTGAAAACTTGTGAAGGCTCTGGTGGTTGAAAGACTTCGTAAAGCGAGGAATGGGTCGTCGCGTCAAGGTAGTTGACTTCAAGGCCGCTGTTCTTAGTGAAGGTAGTCTCTGAAGTATGAGAGACGGTGAGATGAAGTTGGGAGAAGGCATGCCCGTGGCTGTGACTGACGTTTTTAGGTCACGTCGGCCAATGAATCTTTGTTAATCTGGGGACAAACGCAGCTTCCTAAACGTGTCAAGGCGGCAAGCAGAAAGGCCAGAGCTTGTTGCCTATAGCAGCTAGTAAGGCGGTGCACAAAGCCCCATCGTAAAAGCCAATGAGGGCTCTGTGACGAATTGGATATTTTTGTTTCATGATGTTAGATAAATTTAAAGACATACAGTTGAATTGACCATACCACTGAGAACCGAAGTGTTGGTTTCACTGTACGGCTCTACACAGCAGTTGTGCCAATGCCACCACCCTGTTGCCAACACGTCGTATCCCCTGGGGTCATTTCAACCTTGGATTGGCTCCAGTTCTGTCACAGGTGCTGAAGCTTCAAAATAACCTCGTCATATATGAATATCGTGTGTTAATGAGCTACCAATGGGAAAATTAGTAACAGCTCGTGTTTGGCACCTTGTCATCTATGGTTGCCATGCTGAATATTGAAATTCATCCACGAACTGGAACCAGCGAGAAACCGTGAAATGTGCTGAGGCCTAGGGTAAGCACTTATTGATCCGTTCAATGAACTCACACCACAACTGCTTTCCTGTTTTGCAACGTGCTGGTAATTATGAAGCCCAGCCTTTCTTACATTGATATGTTTAAAATTGAAAGGTATTGTCCTCATTACGTAGTGCTTTTCGGGATGTGGACGCTGGTCACTTCTTTCGACCACATATGATAACTAGTTCGTCTCAAACGAAGCAGGATAGTTCCCGACACATCTTAGCAAGATGAAGCGAACCGAACCGAAGTATCAACCCGAGGAGCCTTTCAGTTCTACCACCCTGGCCACCACAGACGGACAGGCACTAGAACCCTATTTGTGATCATATGCAGAATCCCTCGAGGATGTCTAATGCCATGAAAAGGCTTTATTAACATTGGATCTAAAGACACAGTGCTTTCCGAAACCCGAATCAAATGCATACCCTCTCAGTAGCAATACTACATAGGCGAGGCAGGACAAATATCCGTTTAAAGAAAAACCCACTGACTATCTATCATGTCTGGTCTAACTATTGCACAGATACGGATGGGAGGACACAACACGGTTGCGCATGCACTAATGAATGTCCCGATTTGTACTCCGTACCTCAATAAATCCGGGGTGCTTCCATCGGGCGAGCTGCCCCATGCTGATCAACTAACCCTATCAATACATCCAATAAAATATGATGTGCCGACAGTTGCACAATACCAAAATTATCTGAGGATTTAAGCATTCAGCTATTTTAAGCGGTGTGGCGTTACAGGGTCGCAACTCGGCAGAGGATTGAGATGAAGCTAGGCCAAGCCTCATCCTGCAAGCAAGCGTTAGTACGATCAACTACATCAGCCGGCGTTATCAACCGAGCCAACCCTTCGGAATCTAGCAAACCAGCTGGGCGGGACACCAGGGTTGGGGTGACATGGATGGCTGTCTAAGACAATTGTAACTCCAGCCGGGGAAACTTTTGTGGTTCCCCCGAATTGGACGATGCTAATGTGATTCCTGGAGCAAGCAACTGATGTGTGACTAATTGCCAATGTTCGCCGGCGGAAATGGGGAAGGATTGATCATGCCGAGTTCCCATTCGTGGTGTTTACAGATCTGCTGATCGATGAGGGCATTCGCGTGTATCCTCTGTCTTGCTCATTGGGCGATATGATCTCTCTACTCCGTATGTTTAGCATAGCGTTCCTATACTCGATCGGAAGAACGTTTCGTATTTTGTCATTTTGTTCGTGACCGAATAATAGAATTGCTAGCTGGAAGATTCTGGCTGCGGTGGTCAAGGCTCTGTGCTTTGAATTGTCGTTCACCAGCTGACCTTCTACCCCCACGCTATTACTCCACACTCAACGCTACTGGCATTTCTCTCCTTGTGCCTTTTCCGTTCCCCTTTGCCCTGTCCTGTTTTGGGCAAATCTCTCCCGAGCCGTGACTTGTGATTGGATCAAAAGTCGAGGTCTTGAAAAGTGATACTCAGCTGAAAGAAAGCAAAGCCGTGCATAAATCCCTATGTATTTGGAAGAAAAGCTATGATTCGGGTTTGGTTTGGATCTTGAATTCTGCTCGAGGGCCTTGTTCAGGCGGCTAGTGAGTGAGGTGAGCAACCAGATATCCATCAATACCTGTAAAGCTAGGGTGCCTAGGTAAAACCAGCATTCATGGGTAGCATGAGTGACGACCGCACACTCCGTTTAGTGACCTCCGTCAAATATGTTTGGAATGATAGGGGCCGCTAGGTTACTCGTAAACCACCCCAAATGTGATAACACTGCTGACTTTGAACCAGAGTATCAAAATCAACTGGTCTATCTATGGGCGTACTAAACTATTCTGAACTTATCTAGTTTCTTTTGTCGTTTAGGATGAAGGTCTCAAGTTTTCTCACCTCCCCTTGACCACTCAGGAAAGAGGACATTAAAAGTATGATACAGTGGGAATGTTGAGAATGAGGCTCTCAACGGGCGAGTGTTATCAATGAACTATGACATGGGAGGGTGTCCAATTTTCCGGCCAGGAAATTCGGACCAGCACATCGGTACGCCCGATCATCAACCAAGTTTTAAACCCTTCCCTTATATGTGCTACTGGAATTTGCTTCTAAGATTTACCATGAAACCATTTGCCAAGTTTGGCTCATGTCAGCCGGATAAGTGTTTTGAGACTGATCCTTAGCAACACTCGACTTTTGCCGGATTAATCAGCTTGTTTAACGTTGTTATCGGATTCGAAAGGAACAGAGCCAGACAAATAGGACCCACGACATAGATGATATATATGTAGACCAACTAAGCGACGTTGCATATCGTTGTATCGTTGGTCGTGCGAGCTGGCACACGTTCGGTTCGGCGGCCAGAGTTTCCAGAATTACCCAACTGCGGAAACTCCGCGCAAGGATTTTTTTCCGGGGGAGCATGATAGATTCGCCCCTGTTCTGCTATTCAAGCTTCTTTGTATCGAGGCAATGCGAAGCTGATGATTTGCACTCCATATATGTATCGCTGCATGGCGCCAAGTGAGATACGCAATTTAAGTATTAATGTAGATGAGAATTCGCTGGAGCTGTGGTTTTGTAAACCGAACTGCAACACGAAATGGAACGTGTAGTGGGCTCGTGACCTCACAAGCCATGCACATATGAACGGGAGAGTGACAGGGGCTGGTACTGGGTAATGTGAGTTGGGTGGAATTTGGGGTTCAAGGAACCATCATCATGTCCCACAGGGAGCGTCATGGGCCAGATCCTCACCAATCTTTTCCCCTTTCCCCCGATAGTCTCAGATTGAACGACATTGCCAGTGCATCTCGAAATCATGCTCCACCGTAATATATTCACTGCCATGCTGTTACTCTCCAACACACAGCTACGTAGATACATAGCACAAATGGGTGAGATCCATTGTAACTGAACAGCCCAAGGTAGTCAAGACAGAAAGATGCCGGGCACAGTAGATTCTGGTGACCTTTTTCCGTCCTCAACCAATTGGTCCAGAGCCCTAGTCACCCCCAGACGGCATGCCCTGCTGGCACCGGGCTCCAAAGCCTGGCCTGGGTTGTGGAGTTGGATCCCTTCCAGCGGGTGACAGTCACCCCCGGGCCCATTTCACTACACCCTGCCCCCACGCCACCTGTGGAAGCAAATGTAGGTCGGGCTGTGCGAAATAGTGGATGTTGGAAGTTTCGTGCCTACCCCGGGCTTCTCTCCGTGCCCTTTTCCTTGAGCCTGAATTAGGTACATCAGCTATGACTTGTACCGTCATCAACCTTATATAGATCCCTCTGGCCCCCGTGTCTCTCTGTCAATCTGCTCTACTGATTTGCAATTCTTGGCTTTTTCCTATTCACATCTTGATTTACACAACCGATTCATAGACATTTGACCGTCCCGTTACTACGTCACTATCATTGTCATTCCCATTATCGCTGCCAATCTCACCTCGCTCGACCTTCAGTTATACACCAAGCGACAGGCGTCATTAGGGGCTTCTTCAACACCATAAATATTCCAAAAGATCGGCTTTGTAGGGTCTCATAATTACTTCATACGAAAATGCTTTCCTACGAGCCCACACCAATGTCAATCAAGACTCCCACAAAACCAACTACCATTGCTTTGCCGCCCACCAATTCGTCACCAATGACGGTAGCGCCCCCATCCATCAACTCTGCCACCATCAATGGCCACAAAGCCCAGGGACAACAACACATCTGGCTGGTTACGGGCCCTGCCGGCTGTGGAAAGACAACAGTGGCTGGATATTTGGCTCAATCATTAGGTCTGCCCTATATTGAGGGCGATTCGGTATGTAGAACTTTTGCAAAACGCCCCACGTTATGAAAATGCCCCAGCGTCACCACTAACACGGTTTTCACATTAGTTCCATCCTCCCGCCAATATTGATAAGATGCGAAATGGTATTCCCCTAACTGATGCCGATCGATGGGATTGGCTCACAGCTTTACGGGAAGAATCCATCAAGAGACTGAATTCCGGATCCAATGGAGTCGTCCTTACTTGCTCGGCTCTCAAGCGCAAGTATCGCGATGTCATCCGCGTTGCTGGATACTACGATCACCGCATTCAGATCCACTTCGTTTTCCTCGACGCTTCTGAGGAGCTTCTTCTCGCCCGTGTCGCCCAACGACAAAATCATTACATGGGTGCCAACATGGTCCATAGCCAATTCGAGACCCTTGAGCGACCTTTGGCCGATGAAAAGGATGTTATCACCATCGACGTCAGCCGACCCATAGAAGAGGTGGAGCGGGAAGCCCTCAGCAACGTGTTGGAAACAATCACCAAATCTCAAGACAAGCCATGAGCGCTAGACAGCGTTGGAAAACAATGTTTTGTACGCTTTATATCATTTGGTACATGTTTACCGGCTTCAGCATACACTGCCGACCCGCCATACACAGTCATTTTGGGCAATTTTAGGCGAGGCCTTATTATCAAGCAGGGAGTCACAGCGTTATGGTTATATATGCATTCAGGATTTCGGAGTTCAAGATTTAAAAGGCGTTCGGAACCAAGAGTCTTGTCATTGCCCAGCACCTATGCACTCGGACAGCTCCCCGATGAGGCGCTACCAGGGAAAAGGAGACTAGCTAGCTTGGTGCAGTCCCCGCAAAGTGTCAGAGTTGCAGTCATTGTACCGCATGAGCACAACTGGGGCTGCTTGCTTACACGGATAGGCTAAAAGGAAGGGAAGGAAAGGTACTCCCTCATCCCCAGGGTTCTGAGTTTACGCTACGCGCGCATGGGAGCCAAATTTGAGCGAGATGTGAAGCCAGTTTGGAGGGTTGCTATATTATCTACTCCATGTTAGAAGATCCATGATCTGCTTCACTTGTTAGGGCAGAAATATACACAAATGTTTTTGCACTACGGAGTAAACCCATCAGTACTATGCGATGTCTGCCGTCCGTTTGCCACGAGCCTGTGAGGTTTCTTGTAATTTTGCTCGCGAGGAGACCCTGTCCCGGCATTGGCTTCCAGCTATCGTGATGAACATTAAGTCTCCTGCATCATGACAACTCAACACACTTGACCGCGGCTCAGCTCGTCTGATTGAAAATGCCTCTGACCGACAAGCGAGCGAGTGATAGCTCATACAAATACTTGGAATGTAATTGGAAGCTTCGGGTCGGTGTGTCGTCATCATGCACGGTAAAACCCATTCGGCATCTTGGGGACTGAGCGATTTGCATCACGAGGTTATCAATGCAACGGAATCAGGGTTCTACAGCTTGGGCCAACATCATCACTTTTTATGCAGATCCAGATTGTCTGGATTCTCCGGCCGCTCACTCCCTTCGCTTCGCCATTGACAAAAATGAGACCTTGAGATTTAGCCAAACCGGGATTCATCGCCGAGGAACAATGCAATATCACGGCTCAGCAGCGTCTCACCAGCTTTGTATATCCCCTTTCGTGTTTGTAATTTATGAATTTTTGGTAATCTAGATTACATACATTAACGCCCCCTTATCTATTTAAGATGCATTACCATAAGATCCGGCTCTTCCACTATTTGTC
This sequence comes from Fusarium secorum, assembly GCA_013363185.1. Taxonomy (NCBI): domain Eukaryota; kingdom Fungi; phylum Ascomycota; class Sordariomycetes; order Hypocreales; family Nectriaceae; genus Fusarium; species Fusarium secorum. The sequence goes on from JABEEM010000555.1 coordinate 38,480, forward strand.
TTACTACCTCAGCGGCTCGCGCCATGGTAGCGCCATCAATAACTCGGTGATCAGCACTCCAACTGAAGTTGGTGACCTGCTTCTTAACCACATTGTCGTTCTCGTCAAACGCAGGTACTGCGCGCATGCGTCCAATGCCCAGAATGGCCACTTCACGTTCCACAATGACGGGACTGACGTATGTACCACCCACGTTTCCAATATTGGACACTGTAATGGTGCCCCCTTGGAAATCAGCTGGCTTAAGCTTACCCTGGCTGGCCAATGCCTGAAGCCGTGAGAGCTCTGCCGCAATGGATAGGATGTTGAGAGAAGCGACGTTCTTGATCACGGGCACGACAAGCCCTCCGGTGGTGTCCATAGCGATACCAATGTTGTGTTGTGATCGATGGACGAGGCATGGCTTGTTAGTCTTGGGGTCGACATCCACCCTGGCATTGAGCATTGGGTACCGATTCAACGCTAATGAGACAGCCTTAATTATAAATGGTAGATATGATAGCTTGGTAGGTTGTCCCTCGACTGTAGGGCCCTTGGCAACAACACGGTTCAGTCGCTTCCGAAGCTCCACGAGACTCGAGAAGTCAATCTCGTCCGCGTAGAGAAAGTGTGGGATAGTCAAGGACCTTGTCATAGTCTTGAACATCTGAAGTTGTGTGTTGGAAAGAGGCACAACTGTTTCGGCTTGTACCGAGGTGTCTTGTGGCTTGGAAGACGCAGCAGTTGGAGATACTTGCTGGGCACCATCCTTGGCATCTCTCTCCTTGATAAATCTGTAGATATCTTCCTTGAGAACCCTACCATCTCTTCCAGTGCCATCAACATCTGCGATATTCACATTGAGCTCCTTGGAAAGATGTCGCACAGCTGGAGTAGCGATGCTGGCGCATTTACCCTTCTCCTTGACTGGTGTCTCGACAGGCGCTTCTAGATTCGCTTGCTGCTCTGTTCCGGCCTGAGTCTCTGTAGGTGGTGGTGGAGGCACGTCCTCTTTGTCGGCTTGTTGATTTGATAGTGCGTCAACGTCCTCGGCCTTTGCCTCGCCTTCAATATCAATGTCAACAAAGGGTTTGCCGACTTTGGCCATTTCGCCGGCTTCGTAGTGCAGCTTCTTGACCACGCCTGAGAAGCGGCTCGTAATCTCCACAGATGCCTTGTCACTTTGGACTTCGCATAGCGGAGAGAACTCTTCGACGCGGGCACCGGGTTCCACGAACCATTGAATGACTTCACATTCGACGATGCCTGGCATGTGTTAGTCAGACCGGATGACATGGGATAATTCGCATTCACAGGCTTACCTTCGCCAATGTCAGCCAAAACAACAGGTTTGACAGCCATTAATCTTCTGGATTCACTGAACCATCTTTGAGCCTTGGCCATCATAGGAGCTCGAGAGCCTACCGCCATGCTGCCCATGCCTCTGGCAACATGCCATTGCTTCTGTAGCACACGGGATCCTCGTTGAAGAAACATGATTGCTAGCAATTAGGCTTGTAAGGAGGAGAAGAATGGTCAGAGATTGTCAATAAAAGAGCCCGAGTCATCCTCATAAGAGAGAGGAGATGGTAAATATCCATGGCAGTTTAAGCCGAAGGGCTGGCTTCCATCGGCCCCGTCCGTGGATAACCGCCAATCCGGGGAAATGACGGCACTGACGAATACTAAGCCCGATCGAACCGCATCTTCGGCTCTATCTCAACCCCCACACTGCCGATACAATGGCCCTGTGCTCCACTGCTCCCGTCAAACGTGGGGACTCTATGGAAACTCAAGTGAATTTTCCAACGTTGGGTCTCAGGTTTGGAGAGCCGCAAAGTCCGTCCCCTCCCCTCCCCTGCCAGCCATGATGGCATCACGACGACTCGAGCTGAGCCTCTCCAGCCTCGCTTGCCGACCTATAACATGTTTCCTTTGCGAGGCTCGTCGCCCGTTCACCACTTCGACCATCCGACTAGCGAGAACCGAAAAGCCTGGATCTGGCGCATCGTTAAATCCTCAAGAAAATGTTGCTAAGCCAATTGAGGCTCCGCGAAGTTACGGAAAGCGACAAGAAGGACACTTCGTGCCGAAACCTCTTCCTCGTCCGATTGGAATGCCCCTACCGCCTAAAGCTGGAGAGAATACTGGAATTGATAATCGATCGCTGCGACAGCGACGTGAGGATTTTGTAAATTATGACAAGCACTTGCAACGGCGCAAGGAGTTGTAAGAGCATCATGGCTGGCTGGCTGGCAACACACACGCACACACTAACGCTTCTTTGTACACAGAACTGCAAAGATTTCACGGCCGTACTTTCGAGATTGGGGTAACCTTCAATACCATGAAGGTAAATCCTTCATCGCGCCTCCACGCCTATTTAAGGCCGAGTTGTCACTATTCTTCCCCAACTTTTACGGCGAAACTCTATTGAAGACGGATAAGAACCCGCGCGATACTACACCACTCCTTACCGGCAAGGCAACAGTCGTCTCTTTCTTCAGCAGCCGCTGGGCAGAGCAGCAAGCTGCGACCTTCACATCTAAGGAGGAAAACCCCAGGCTTCATGAAGTGCTAAATAAGCACCCGGACACGACACAGATTGTCAACATCAACTATGAAGATAATGCCGGCAAGGCATGGCTGGTGCGTTTCTTTCTGGGTTCATTGCGAAAGCAGTTCCCAGAGAAGGATTGGGACAAATACTTCCTTGTCCGACGAGGCGTTACCGACGACATTCGCGAATCCATCGGTCTACTCAACAGCAAGGTCGGATACGTCTTTCTTGTCGATCAGTATTGCCGGGTTCGGTGGGCGGGCAGCGGAACTGCTCATCCCGTTGAAGCAGAAGGCTTGGCAAAGGGTCTCTCACGTATAGTTGACGAGATGAGGAATGAAGCTACCTTGCCCGCCACTGCAAAGGAGCAACATCCAGGTAAACACCATCTCGGGGTTCCGAAAATGTTGTAATTAGACGCCTTCTAGTAGAGGAAGACGATTGTAACTTTAGACATCCTAGACATCCATGGTCCAACCATGATTGTACAATATCAAACACGCTGATACCCCTGAACACCTGTGCATCATACAAAAGCAAGCTCGTCAGTTTTACGAGAAGAGGAAGAAGACAATAAAGCAGAACGCGACAAAGCTTCCCATGATAACCCCGTCCCTCCTCTTCTTTGCTGATATCCTTCCAATCAGCGTATTGATCCCAGGTACTTGGCTTGCCGCGTGCGTAATCCTCCGATTGATACTCGCCAAGGTTTCACGCTGCAGATTAAAGTTGTCATTGACTGCATACGCTTGGCTGAGAACACTGTCCGCCATATTGTTGCTGTTGTCGATGCGATTGCGCTCTTCCAGCATGTAATCAGCCTCGGCAGCTTCAGGGTTGTTCTGGCGGTATTCATCGATATCCGAGCGGACATTGGTCAGAAGGTTGGCCCGATCGCGCGCTTGTTGTAGTGCTGAACGCAGGCGCGCCAGATCTCTCTGATGGCCAGTAAGCTTCCTTCGAAGGAGGGACAGGTTGTTCTGTTTTGAGGCAGAGGATGCGAGATTGGGTTCGGAATCAAGAAGTCGAGTGAGCTGACCGTTGACTGTCTCGCGCTGATGCAATGTTAGTATGTTGTATAGCAGCTTGTCAGCAAACAAGATCAGTGCATACCTTCTCTAGCAATTCTTCCAACTTTCTTTCTGTTTCGCGCTCTTCTTCTGTAGGCTTTGGTGGTACGTTAGAGGCTGTCGAGAACTGCGAATATGTGTGGAACAAGGTCTCCGTCTAAGTTACGACGACGTCAGCTAATAGTCTGGCGCATGGTATTGTTTGATGTACCTGGGTCTCCAACTGTCGAGCTTGTTGTCGAAGCTGGGCCCATCCGGCGACTCCATTCGTTGTCGACATCCTGTCTATTAGAACTCTGGCTTCGTGACAATATGGTGATGTATTCGTATGATCGTCAAACTGTACTAGCCTTCCACCTCACCCATCAACTAACTCCCTGACGGACCCTTGTCCGAGGGATGGCAGAATTGGACACCGCCTTACGCTCGATGCAGTCACGTGTTTACACACGTGACTCAGCACGTGCTGTCCCGAAATCAAAATTCTTTGTGCAGGAGGCTGCCCCACCTGCCTCAAAGCCCTAAATTTCTAACCTGTGCACGGCAACGATATTGCGACACTCACTGAAAGCTTGAGGCAGATATCTTCGCAACACCTCGTCGACACCACTTCGCATACCACTTCGAAGCTATTCAAGATGGTGAGTACGAATAATCCTCGCCCTCTGTCACGGTAGTTGTCGGCTTGTTTTGTCGCCGTATCGTGCGGCTGTCAAACCATTCGAACTTTTCATCGACCAAAACACACACAACACATTCACGATCGTTTTTCCACTCTCGAACCTCGGCCATTGTTTCGATATAGCAACACACACAAAACATGAATATGGGAAGGACAAATTGCTGACAGGTTGCAGTCGTCGGGCAAGGTCAAGGCTGGTGCGCTCTGGGGCAAGAACAAGGATGATTTGACAAAGCAGCTCGCTGAGCTCAAGACCGAGCTTGGTCAACTCCGCATCCAGAAGGTCGCCTCTTCTGGCTCCAAGCTGAACAGGATGTGAGCATTTCTCTCTCTGCAACATTGGTGTTGGAGGAGATCGTAAAATCAATAGCGACGTATGGCTAATACGTTTCAAACAGTCATGACATCCGCAAGTCGATCGCCCGTGTCCTGACCGTTATCAACGCCAAGCAAAGGGCTCAGCTTCGACTCTTCTATAAGAACAAGAAGTACGCCCCTCTCGACCTCCGACCCAAGCAGACTCGTGCCATCCGCCGCCGACTATCACCTGAGGAGAAGTCCCGCGTCCTCGAGAAGACCAAGAAGCGCACTGTTCACTTCCCTCAGCGCAAGTTCGCCATCAAGGTACGATGATTTCGATGCCTTTGGAGGATTAAGAACTCTATATATGGCAAAACACTTGTTCCGAGAACCAAACACTGACGAAAAAAATGCAGGCTTAAGTTAAAATGCTTGTTGTTTCTGGCGTGACAAGGACAACGGGTAGAAAGGAAACGGGGTATGGAGGGCGTGGCGTGCTTTTTCTTTGAACTAAAGGCTTCGAAATTTGCATCGCATGGGCTCAGGGAATCTCGGTCTGACTTGTACTTATTTCCCGGCTTGGGCCTCGATTCGGGACAGCATGTCCACAATGGACTGCCTGGACAGGCAGTCTTTAAAAACAAAAATGAGGTCATGATCAAGAAGTTCTGAGTGCATCCTTGTGATAGTTGTGACAAGATGGTTGTGTCCATGTAGGAAGAGGTCGTATGCCTTGGACAATCAAAGCCTTATTGCTCTGGCAGAAATCTGAAAGATATACAATTTAACATATTCTCCAGAGACTTACTCCAGATTTTGCGTTGGTTTATGTTAATTCATCAACTCGATTCAAACTGGCCCTGGATCTCTTGGACCTATACTGATAAAATTCTTTTGTACGGGTCGGCCACATTCGGTTGGTCTTTGAGGCGCCTCGGATCGCTCCAACCCGCGTCACCCCACCATAACCCCAACGACATCTTTCCATCAACGAGTGAAGAAGACACAGAGGAAACCTAGCTTCTCATTTTCAACTCCTTCGTTCATCTTCAACAAACTGGAAACATCTGTTGGTCATGTTGCCTCACTGATCTCATATATGAGTCACTGAAATTGCTTTTCGTAATTGGACCCCTCGAGTGTACCAAATGCATCGGCGTTTAAAAGAGGACCCCGCAAAGGCAGCGAAGGATAATTTGATCCGATGAAGAATCGAATTCGAGGGGACCGCGGATTAACCAATATATTATGCATCGCTCATGTCTTAATGGAAGAAAGGGATGGGCTCAATGGTAGGCATTCAACTATTCTCGAGTGTGGAGTTGGTTGTACAGCTTTCCGAGATTCACGCCTTTAGCCAGTGCTTTCAATGGACAGTATGCGGGACGAATGAACAAACTATCGGAGGGCGACAACGAAGATTCAAATACCCCCTCTCCCGGCCTTACCCCATTGACAAAACGAGATCATTACACGACATCGGAAACAGTATGCACCAATTCTAAACTACCAGTACCTGTCCCGCTCGGCCGAACATTCTGGATCATGGTCAATCAAATCGAGAGCTTGATCTTTTTCGTGTCCATTATGGAATCGGGTATCTATCTACCTTTATCTGAGTCTTCCGCTCACTTCGTAAATATCATTTGGCTCGTCCGGAGCAGCATGGTCCAGGAACGCCAGTTTTCATCACAAATTTCAAAACGGCTAATTCGGAAACCTTCAACGCCAGTACCGATCTCAAAATCCCAAAACGACAGCACCTTTCCCTTTTTTTCTCTTTTAAATGGGATATCCTCAACTCTGTGAAGTTTCAGAGCTGCATCTCATGAGCTTTTGCTAGTCTTGCGGCCGCCATCTTGCAGATGAGTCTGCAGATGCCGACGAAGTTGATCCAGCCGATGAAAGTCTTTGCCACAGTGCTCACAAACGTGGTTACCACGAACATTGTGCGTGCGACGGTGCTTGGATAGATTGGAAGATTCGCCGAACCGCTTCCCACAGATTTCGCACTGCAAAGGCTTCTCTCCTGTATGCGTGCGCATATGCATGGCTAAAGAGCGGGTTAGCATTTGGTATTGAGCCAGGAGTTGACATATTTACTAAGAGCACTCTGTTGTTTGAAACGCGCCTCACACCCCGGATGTTCGCACTTCCATGGTTTCTCTCCCGAGTGGGTACGCATGTGCTGCTCCAGGGATTGCTTTGCTGAAAGCATTATGCCGCAAATCTCGCATTTGACTGGTTTGTCTATCGTACAAATTAGTATGTTCTTTGAAATGGAACCTGAGATTCAATCATATGGTACAACTCACATCCGGTATGCGTCTGCATATGTCGTTCCAGTTTGCTCTTTTGTGAGAATGGACCGGGTCTTATACAAGCGTACCATGTGCAGCAAAACCCATTTTCGCCCTTCTGCAGAGTCTTGACATGCTCATTCTTACAGTGGTCCTGGAGTTCTTTATTACTTCCAAACCTTTTGGAACAGAGGACACCATCTCCCTCACAAAGCCATTGGCAGGTGAAATCGGCTTCTCCTTTTATGGCTTGCTTCTCAGCCAACTCGGTTTTCGGTGTGGGGGATTGTGAGGGCATGGAAAAAGTGCCATTGTGGCTCAGCCCTGGGCCACTGGGACGGCTTGCAAGGTTCCCGACGTGTTGGTTGAGATCATCAGTAAAACTAGGTCCGATTTCATGAGAGAAATCGCCAAAGTCATGACCGATCGCGGAGTCAATATCCAGAGGAACGCCCTCGCCTGGTTCGACTGGGCTCATTAGGGTATTGACCACGGGTTCAGGCTCTGCCGAGGGTGTTGTAACAGACACAGATGCCGGAGTGGTGGAAACGGTGGTGCTCACGCAATGCGAATCATTGCAGGGGATTGCGGCCTCCTGGCAAGAGGCGTCAAGGCATGGCTCAAGGGCAGCACAAGTGGGTTCGAAGCAACAAGCAGCATGGGAGAAGTCAAACTCGTCACAAGAAGCATCGAAGCAACAGTCCGCATGATCTCCATCGCCACATTGACTCCAGCATTTGGCGTCGCCGCACGCAGAAGTGCAGTCAACAGAGGTGGCGTTGTTGCATCCTATATGTTGTGTCCACGACATCGGCATGCAATTAGCGACGTTGGCCTGTCCCATCATGTTGGCCCAGGAGGGAGCAACGGCTTGTGGCCAACGATCATAGAGACTGGGCATTGAAAATGCATGGTTCTGGTGTTGGAATTCTCCAAACGATGTATGTTGGCTGTCTAACAGTGGCATGTTGAAGTTGTGCTGCAAATTCTCGTTGACGGTCTGAAGAACGGCTGTGGGGTCGATATGCTGGAGATTCTGATCTTGTTGAATGCTATGAGGAGAGTGCATTTGATGCATATGCGACGACTGCTGATATTCCAGTTGGTTATGATATTGATGCGTCTGCTCAGACTGTCTCCTTCGCTTTTGTCGGTGCGCTGAGACTCTCATTGCCGCAGTAGACAATGTTCTTGCAGGAGAACTGGATATGTTTGATTGGCTACGGCTTTTTGCCCTCGTGGAACGGGCGTTGTTGGCCTGGTCATGACGCTGAGAGACCGTATCAGTACCGTTCTTAAGATCGAGGCCGATGTCAAGAGCGTTCTTGGTGGTAGCAGTTTTGCCATAGTGGTCAAAACAGCGTTGGTCGAGACAAGCGTTCTCAGTGTTGTTGCAGGTACCGAGAGAATCAAGACCATGTGTCAGGCATGTATCGTGACCGAGCAAACTGTCAAAGCCATAGTCGACTTTTTCGGATTCGAAAGAAGTTGGCTGGTTTTGCTGCTGGTGATGATGAGCGAAAGGCGCTGAGTGGTCCATGATTGCATATAACTATGGAATCACAACAGCAATCGCTCGGTATGATAACAGCGATTGCTTCTCTCTTTTTTTATCCTTTCGCGCGCGGATGTTTTGAGTTAAATTTATGATTGAGTTGCTTATCGACGGCATTAGTAGGATAATGCGAAGGCCTGGGCGGCCCTTGGGATGCTGCGAACGGCGCAAGAGAATCGATGAGAGTGAGAACCCGGATGGCCAGGCGGCTCAAAGGGTTGAAGGTGGAGGGGCAGGGTATGACACGAAGGCACTTTGTGAACTCCAGTGGGTCATGGTGCGTTTTAGTGGGACCAGCTTCCTGGAACAATTATGCTCAGCCAATGATGATGGAGGGATTGGGAGAGCAAGAGCAATCTATGGTTGCTGAGTACCTACCAGGTCGCAGAGGCAGTAGGTATTCGTTCGCTTCTATCTTCTGAACTAACGAATAGTTTTTAACACTAAGTGAGCAATAATGGACGGAGTACCTGAGGGAATATGTTAGCAAGTGAAAGGCTTAGGATTTCTTCCAACCCTACTTTGCCCGTAAACAGCCAGTCCTGTCAGCTGGAAGACAAGTCACCAAAGTTGAGCTGGTGAACTAGGTGAATTTGAGGACAAGGGATGCCAACCTCGGTCAGTATTTATCCTTTATTTCTTATAAGTCCATGGCCGATCTGGTTCAATGCCTCAAAGTCGAGTCAATCACTGCATCTTCCGCGTGGGGTTCATGTCTCTTGATCGCCTGCATGCATGGAAATGGCCAATGACTATGATATACCAATTTCTGCATCGATGGAATATCGTAGTCTCTGTACAGTACTTTATGTGCAGTTAATCCACTTCATCGCTCCAGCATGTTTCTCGGTAACTTTTCCGACTAGAGCACTGACGATATGGCCCATACAACTGGCTCAATGACTTTCAGCGGATGAAATTCCCGGATGGCTGGGTTCTGGTCTTGCCTTTGTTGCTACGTCTCTTCTGCTGTCGGCTTGTTGATTATTGATCGTTCACTGTTGTAAATATTGTGATTATTTGTCCCAATTCCTCAGTATCAGCTTGTGTTGATGCACGTCTATGCCCGTTAACATAGTCATACCCAAGCTGTACGATTTTCCACCAATAAGTGGTAAAATTATGGTCCAAAAGAATCTGAACAGGGATACAGTATATACCTTAAACCCTATCTTTTACTTATATTTAAAGCTATATTAAAATATAAGCAAAATAGCTATAAGAATAACAAGAATATACTATATTAATTTATATATTCAACTATTATATATTTAAATATAAAAGTTTTTTATTAAGATTTAAAAGTTTAATAAAGATTTAAAAAAGTAGTAAATTTTATTGAAAATTATAGAGTAATATTAGTGAGAAATACAGTGTAAATAAAAAAGTATACCCTTAAATTCACACTTTTATTTATCTTTTATTTCTAAAGCT
>JABEEM010000556.1:0-31617 GCA_013363185.1 Fusarium secorum
CTTCATACTGACCTTTCTAGTGATGGCGGTGGTGAAGGTGGTGGTGACAGTGGTCTCGTCGGTGACGGTCTGGGTGACAGAGTCAGTGACAGTGGCACCGGCGCCGATGGCAGAGACGTAGACGGTCAGAAGACGGCCGGCGGCAACAGCTTGACGGGCCTGGAGACGGTTGCGGCGGGTATCACCACCACAGAAGTTATCACGGTCACCAGGGCACTCGATGTCACACTGGTCGATATCAACACGGCTGGTGTTGTCGGCATCAACCTCATCACCACAGTAGCAAGCACTAGAAAGGTCAGTATGAAGTATGGTAGCAGGTACGACAGAATGAGACTCACGTATCGTAAACACCGAAGTAGGCACGGCCAGTGCAGAGAGAAGCACAGCGCTCAAGATCCATCTGAGCGTTGGTCTCAGCAAGCTTGAAGGTAGGGAAACCAGCAGAAGAACCGACACAGCCGAAGAGGGTGAAGACACCGATGGAACCAGGGAAGCCAGCGGGGGAAGTAGCGGAGGCAGAAGCAGAAGCCTCGGTGCCGGTGGCAGTACCAGTAGGAACAACAGTCTCGCCCTGAGAGTTGGTGGTAGCGCCCTCAGAGTTGGTACCGGTAGCGATGGCGGAGCCAGTCTGAGTACCAGTAGGGAAAACGGTCTCACCCTCAGAGTTGGTGGTGAAGCCAGCGCTGTTGGTCTCAATGGCAGTTTCATATCCGGTAGGGATGACGGTCTCGCCCTCGGAGTTGGTGGTAGCACCCTCAGAGTTGGTACCGGTAGCGATAGCAGAGCCAGTCTCAGTGCCAGTGGGGATCACAGTCTCACCATCAGAGTTTGTGGTAGCGCCCTCGGAGTTGGTGCCAGTAGCGACCTCAGTGCCGGTCTCGGTAGCAGTCTCGGTAGCAGCACCAGTGGGAAGACCAGTAGAGCCACCATCAGTAGCAGCAGCGACAGCGAGGTTGGAGACATCAAGCTGGACTGGCTCAGAACCGCAAGACTGGAGGAACTGGATATCGGGCTTGTCGGAGTTGAGGGCAGTGGGGTTGCTGGCCTGCTCAACGGAAGCGCCGTTGGTATCGGCGAGGGGCTCGGAGTAGATGGTCTCGCCGTCGAGCTTGACATCGAGAGTGCAGCCCTCGAAAGCACGCTTGCGAGCCTCAATCACAGCACTGACGCTGATCTCGAAGCGAATCTGGATCTGGCTTCCGGTCTCGAGCTCAGTGATCTCAGGAGAAGCAGTGAACTCAGCAACACCGTTGGCAGCAGCAGCCATGCGACTAGATTCCTGTCAGATGATTCTCTCGTAGTAAACTCTTGGGGTATAACTTACACAGCAGGCTCGCCATTGGGACCAGTGACGAGGCTGGTTCCCTGACCAAGCTGGGCGGAGCCAAGATCGACGGACTGAGAAGCAGCAGGGGAGGTGGTGGAGCTGGGAGCTGCACCGGTGGTGGTGTCGATGTTGGAGGGGAGAGTAGTGCTAGACTCAAGAGCAGAAGTGCTGCTGTTGGTGAACCTCTTGAAGTTCTGGGCGAAAGCGCCCGAGGCGCAAGCCACGAGAAGACCAGAAGACAGACGCATAGTGAAACGAGTGACTATGGTTAAAGAATGACTAAAGAACGAATGAATGAATGAGTGAGTGATGATAAAAAACAAAAGGAAACGTCAGGTTTGACGAGTATATATAGATAATGACATTGGGGATCCATTGTATACGACAATGGCATTTGGTGTTTTGTTTGGGTTAGTGGTAACAGTCTAGAACAGCGTACCTTGCATTAGAGCATTCCTCTTCGGTTGGTTCACCGAGCATCCAATAGTAACGACTAGTAAGTTAAGACATCTCCAGTACCGACGGTCCGCCTATCACTACCCTCCCGCAATGGAAAGCATCCATAAAAAGCGTTCCTGGTTCCAGACTATTGGAATCTGAAGTATGCAAGGGAATGTCATTAAATAACGGGCACGGGTGGCGCTAACGTTATAGCGTTGCCGTTCAACCACGAGCCCCTGGCCTACTCCTGATCCAGTGGCTAGAGTGGATGGGATTGTCATGTTAATCTGGGAAAATGCAATTGTGGAATGCAACTATTGGGAGTTAGTCTGCATCTGTCAGAAATGTTTCGCCCCAAAGCTTGACTAAAAGCTTGATCTGATCCATAAAGTGGAGTTTGTAGGGAATCGATAGTGCAAAGGGAGGCTCAGCTACGCCATATTCGGGGCTTTTGCTTGGCATGTCATTCATTATCCGAAAGAAATTGAGGCATTTTGTGTGAGTAAACAATTTTATTGTTATGTGGGTTGAATGACTCAAAATACGTTCCCGGCGATTTGTTGCTTTGTGCTCCGGAGCTCTCGCTGCAGTTTACTCCTTGTCATAGCAGCGAGTGTCATCGGTCAATTGTGGACCAGCCTTTCTAGAAAATGTTGATGAATCATGACTGAGACTTCCAAATGCTTCGTGTAACTGCGGCTATCTGACCGCGACCGTTCCAGATCGGGTAGAAACCGACCATGATGAGAGTCCACCAGAGCCAGATCAGAGACACGACGATCCATGCAGTGAATAACTGTAAGGGTAACAATTAGAAACATATCTATGTGATGTAATAATAAATGAGAGACAGTAAAGGGGAAATGAGTGACTGTAGGGTAGAAGATGAGAATAAATTACCTGTTTACTGAAGACGAATTTCGCTGCGTACATTGGCAGTGGCCATAATACCCAGTGCCCAAGAAATGTAGCGACAGCCCAATAAAGAGCATATTTAGTCCAGCGTCGCTGATTATCACCTTCAAGAGTCTGATATGATGCCATTTCACTTGTTGTAACCTGTTCAGGGCCCTTACCGTGAGAACTTTCTGACCCACTGGAGCTCTCATCTTGCTCAACAGCCAACCGATGCTCTTTAAACTGACTCCAGTCGTAATTATCAGGTCGCACATAAGTAATAACCACATTGTACAGCAACGAACTGAATAAAGATGCAATGGTTCCATACATACAGGGTAGGGTCCCCCCCGTAGACGCGACCGTTACTTCTCCGGAAAAGGCATATGCGGAGCCGAGCCAGACTCCGAGGCCTGTTGCCATTCCCAGGAATGCGGAGCTAATAGCGGCGAGCTTAGTCTGTTTGCGCCAAATTATGGTGAAGATGAGCGGAATTACGCCGGGACACGTTAGAATTCCTGTTGAATACCGTTAGTAAACAATGGAGTTAACGCAACGGGAGGTCCTACCGAGCATGTAGAGTGTCCAGCCCATGTCAACTCCGATGTAATGGAACATTGCTGTGAAGGCAGCTGCTACGACACCAAAGAATACAACTCCGATATGTCCCCATCGTATCACCTGCTTGTTTGAAGCCTCCTTATTGAAATATACGCGATATATGTCAAAGGTGAGGATGGAAGATACGGCAAGAATTTGTACTGATAAAGTCGAGGTGACAGCCATGAAAGTCATGAGTAAAACAGCAACGGCACCTCCCTTGCCAGCGACAGCAACAGCAACGTAAGGAAGAGCAAGGCCGTTCGTAACCTCAGCACCTGTCATAAGCTATCGTCGGGTTAGGATCCAGTCTCCAATCGATCTCGGCGGCGACATTGCTTACCCGTGGATACGTTGGGAAGATTGGCAGAGCTTCGAGTCCCAGTGAAGCCATCCCCACGATAGTACCCAGCGACCAAGGTATGCTGAAGTAGGAAATACCACCAAGCACATAGCCTGGGACAACGGCGCTTGGAGAAGCCGCGAATGCTTTGAGGAAGTATCCTGTGTCCATCTGAACATGTCAGGCACTACTAGGGCCACGGCGGAAGGGATTACATACGACGACGGCCCCGAAATTGGAGGTCAGCAGGATGACAGCGAAGTATATACCCTGTTGGGATGTCATGGTAAGTAGAGAACCCTCATAGTTGCCTTCAATAACATGGTTTGACTGGGCCGCGACGACAAGATCATATAGGCGTCCGATTGAGCCCACAGATTCCGATGAGATCACCTTTGCTGTCAACCAACAACTGAGAATGAGAACAGCGAAGGTATGGATGTAGTCAGTGAGAAACCTAGATCAAGGTCAGTAACTACCTCCAACATGATCCCCGGGTTAATTACGTTGCTTTGATGCCACCAACGAGTGTATAGAGGACGACACCGAGAGGAAGCAAAAAGGTTGATGCCATGATGTGCATTCCTGTTCTGCAAAATGTCAGTGGTGCACCCAGCCTATAGAGTAAAACGTCATACAAGAAAGATATGGCCGCCGATGCGCCTAGGATCATGTTGATCGTGTTGAGCAGATTGTTCACGATGGCCAAGAATGTGAAGCTCAAATGCGCGACAGTTCCTACACGATTTAGCATGGCAGATTGACACCTGAAACAGGAGCGACCCACCGTATCTTATGCGAATGACTTCGAGTATGGTATGGGCTTCAGGAACACGTCCCTTGCAGACGGTTCCCAGGTAGCCGAAGAAGACAATAACAGTTGAGCAACCAGCGCCATACCAGAATGCGCCGCTGATGCCATAACTGTATGTTACTAGGACACAGCTCAACAGGGCAGTGCTCCATAGCCATGACTATAATATCATCAGTATATTCGCCGTTTGATAGAGAGCGAAAGTGGCGTACCGAAACTACAGCAGACGCGACTAGACCGGTTCGTACTGTTCTATTAGCAACCATGAAACTGCAAACAATGTGTTAGTACTTCGACTTTGAAGCTGTTGACGAACCTACGTTTCGACTTTAGAATTGTCTTCGTTCAGTGTTCTCTTGAGAACAGCCGTCAAACCCATCATGCCTGTCACCATAGTTAGCCTTCTTCACTTCCGACCCGGCATCAGCAGGCCAGTCACCAAAGGCAAATGCCAAACCAGCAGCGACCACGACGCCATATCCGACAGATTGGGGTAGAGGAGATGGGACTGCAGTAGGCTCGTCTGAGCGATAGTTGAGGTTCATTCTGGCGGCTAAGGTGAGGATAGATAATTCACCCACTTGACATTTTCAGTCTGGGCCTCAAGGACCCTTTATGTATGTGTTTGACTCGGCATGGCCAATTGCTCAGGATCAGCGGCGATGGCGAAATCGCGCGCTGGTGCAACTAATCTGCGAAAACATGAGAAGTTTCGTTCAGGTAGGCAATCAACAGCATCAGAGATATCGAACTTGTCTATCAAGGATATAAGACCAGTCAGCCGCTGTATGCCTCAAGGGATCTGACTGGTCGATATCTTGCCCCGGAATTGAATCGGAACCCGCATTGACAGGGTTCGCGCCCGGACTTCCACATTCGGATTAATGTCGATCACCTCATCCTGAATCGATATGTTCAACAGTTCGAATTTTGTCGGATCCAGGTCGATAGGGCATCAGGAAAATGAAACAATTATTATTAACTCTCCACTTACGATGCAAAACGAACTTGTTGCACCTAATTCGTGTAAGACCTGTCGACAAAGGCGGGTCAGATGTGACAGAGCCCTCCCCCGCTGTCAACGGTGTGCATCCCTGCTGCTGCCATGCGCAGGTTATGAGCACAAGAGAAAGATTGTATGGACCAACAGTATGGCCTCTAGAGGAAAGATGATGGGAAAGGCCGCTTTTGACACAGTCGAGGATAATGCCTATGATCATAAGGACATATCCGATATTGAGCTCTGCACAAACTTACCTGTTGCTCAGTCGTCTTTAGTAGATCCAGGTCTACAGGACATACCCAGGGGCTGTCGAGATTACATACGATACTGTGAGTCGCCCAAAGAGCACTTTCGCTCAGCACTTACTTACAATACTGCCAGTTCATCAAGAGCTCTCTAAAGAGTGTGTCGTGTACAATAACTCGTCCTTCAATCCCTTTCTTTCCCTCATGCCTTTAATGCCATGCAGCCGGGCTTTATCGCATATAATGATCTCCATCTCAGCCTTCCACATAGCGCACCGACTTGACATCAGTCAGGCCCAGCTACAGCCACCTCATGGCGAGGTTCTACGTATAGCACTCCTCAACAAACAGAAGGCGTTGAGGTGTCTCAAGCATGAGCTACAAGTCCAGCCCGAGATAAATAGCGATGCAGTCATTGCTGCAGTTCTGCTATTCGTCAATCTGGATGTTGTAGAGTTCGGCGGACGAGGCTGGAAGTACCATCTACGGGGGGCTGAAGAACTTATCAAGATCCGAAAAGGGCTTGTGGTAAATGATTCAGAAAGTTGTCTGCAGTATTTTGATACAGCTTGTACGACGTAGGGAACCTATCGCCAATGAAGAGGATTACCTTGCTCACAAATCTAGGTTCGGTATACTCGGCAGTACCCTTGTTCCATCACATTCACTACGTGTGGCACCGGTGCCTTCGGACACTGGATCACTAGACATACTTCGGAGATCCGAGCAACAAACATGGATCGGTTGTCCGGCAGACCTCCTCTCCCTACTGCACGTCATGAATACGCTACGTGCTGTACCGGATCCTTCCAGCCACGGGGATGAAACCGCCACTTCAATTCTCGATGGCTTGGACAATTTCTCGTCGCGATTCTGGGCGCATAATTTTCCAGATCCCCAGTATCATGAGTCAAGATATCATCTCGCCCACGCATACAAAGCAGCTGTCAGCGTCTACGCCTACCATATTATCATGGAAACACTTGGCCAGCCACCGTTTCCTGTACTTGATGTTTCTAAAATCACAGCCCTTGGCATATTCCACATGTCTCAGATACCAGCAAGCGACTTCCATATCAAAAGCTTGGTATGGCCTGCTTTCGTCCTGGGCGCTGGAGCTCAAGACTCGCAAACAAGGGAAGAGGTTAAAAATATTATGCACAATATCTGGGTATCGTCATGTTGCTATAATGTTAGGACTGCTCTAGGTATGCTTGAAAAAATTTGGGGGCGGGGACGAGATGGTGACGAGGGGGGTAAACAGAGTTGGTTGAGATGTATCTGGGAGCAAGACGAAAGCTGGTTGTTTCTCTGAGATGAAAGTAAAACGTTCGGCAAGATCATGTTTCGTCAACCACAGCGCAATTTGAGGTCTCGTTTTGGCCAAAAAATAATTCTTTTCAAAATAGATCCATTTCAGATCCCATAACTCCTTCATACATCGGTCCTCAACGCCAGGTCCCCTTCTAACTATAGTTCCTCCATCTCAAGCTATCCTCTAGTTGACAGAAGCCTGGCTAAGGTTCTGGATGATGTTGCCACCATCAAAAAGACCGTTAGCGGCCTTGGCGCGGCAAAGATCCTTTCCACGCTCAATCACGTTGGCATCACACTCCAAGTTTGCCTGAGCAACGCAGCTCAGTCGGCCACCACCTATGACTATCGTTAGCTACATACCATAAACACTCTGTTCATTTCCGCTACTTACAGTTGTTACCACCGGGAACACAGCGACCGGCTTGGCCATTAGAAGCAGTGCAAGCGTCCTGCTTCAAGCTGGTGTTGGCGACACAGCATTCGCCGCTGGGAACAGGTCGACCGCCGTTCTCACCATTCTGGCGAGTAATGAGAACAGCACTGCGAGGGGCGTTGCGCACACCCTCAGTGTCGACGATGCCGGCGGAGGCAACGGCAGCGAGGCCGAGAACAATGGCGGTGATGGAGAACTGCATTTTGGATGATTGAAGAAGGGTTTTTTTTTTTTTGTTGGTTTCTGGGCGATTGATTGTGATGAAGAAGAAGTGGGATGTGAAATGGATTAACCGACCAGCGGAAAAGAATTGAAAGTAGTGATTAGATGAGATTGTTGAGTGAGAACTGAAGATCCAAAGACCGACGACCCGAAGCTTGGGATTTATACTTTTCTCGTGAAGCAAAACACCTCCTGTGATGGCTCGTTTAGGAGGTCTTGTGCCTCGTTTAGCGCTGTCATTCAAAACGCGTGCGGCGTAGTATCCCCTTGCCAAGCCAGACTCCTACAATGGCATACCGCATATTGTCGTGAGGCTGGGGAGGGCTTGCTGAGATTGGATGAGACGAACAACGCCTGGTGTTCAGGTCGAGGCCAATGAAACGGTCGCGAACAGTGAAACAGGTTACATCCATCTCTCGCTACCCCTGGCCTGGGCCCGGTAGTAGCCGCTTTGGGGTTAATCCCGACATCTCGCTTCCTCCGACGTCAGAGAAGTCATAGCTGGCTATATCCACTAGACCTTTTTGAGCATGGCAGCAGGGGTCAGTGTTTGTCAAAACGGGTAAGGAGCTAGATCTCCAGACAGATCTGAAGTATGTCCCTGTAAGGCCATTCAACCTCAGCAATTCTGGCTATTATCACCTTTTTAGCCGCTATACGAAATGTTTCCAATCAAACTATTATTAAAAAAATCCGAGACCCGATTATTAGAAGTCTTTCAAATCTAGACCTGGCACAGCAATGCCTAAGTCTTTCTCATCTCGATACAAGCCCAAGCTCTTCTCTAGCTTACAACGATCCGGGTATATGAGGGTCGTCCAGGCAGGAGTTTCAATACCACGAATAGTCTTGGCCAAAGAAACAACACTGTATCCCAAAAAGGGCTTTTTAGGCTTTTTCCTTGGAAGATTCCTCTCTCTAATTTGTTTCATAAGGTATCCCAGAAGCCTGCAAGAGCATTCTAGCCAGCATCCAACGCTTCCCACGATAAGACCTTCTTGCAAATCATAGAGTTGAGAGAACAGCTGATCGAGGATCTCAACGCGCCGACTGTTGATTCTTTCTGCGTCATATTGAGTACACTCTGTGTAATAGCAACTAGGAAAGAAACTCACCAAGGATCTGAGGTGGTACCGGGAGATGCGTTTTAATAGGCTCTGACTTATTGAGTACTGCGGAGCTTGTAACGCCTTTGAAAGTCGTCTCGTTTCGGAATATCCAGGAAATGAACAACAAGAGTGTTTTGCTGGCACCAAACTCTTCCGCAAAGCTTTCACCAGACGCCCAGTATGAGTAACTCAGCTATCCTCCTATTTCGGTGTCCCAGGGGCCAAAGAATATCTGTACAGCCTCAAGGCAGTCATAGTAGTCGACGATAAGCCCAATGTGTGCTATCATATCCTCACTCAAACGCTTGGGCACATTGTAGTGATGGCTGTGTACGATATCAAGTACAATAAGGAGAGCTTCGGCATTCCACTCTGATGCACAGATTTCCAAGAGTCCTTCGCTATTGGGCTTCGATTCCCGGAAATCTCCTTGGATCATCTTTCTGAAGACTGGCGAGGCGAGACAGAGATGCTTGGCGGAGACGCGGAATTCAATTTGGCTCGGATGGCCATTTCGCAGGTATGGCTGTAGCAATGCCATTTCGCCGTTAGTCTCCGGTGGCTTCATAGCATCCGTGTCTTGATTTTTGGACGAATTGTCGTCGACGTTCATTCTTTTCGCTGTCGTTTTTTGGTCTGTTGGTTCGCGAACCTGTTGCAGATTCGGACACCGTAAAATCAACAGCGCATCTGCCTGCGGATCAAGCTCAAGCAGCGATTTCTTCATTATGACTCCGGGGATTTTAATTCGTCTGAGCTCACATTACGGTTAAGGAACTCTGATGAACATGGCTTCCCCGCCTTGGGTGCATTTTTAACCTTTCTTATATGGAAGGCCTCCGGCATCAATCACGTGTGCCAGGCCTGTCAAGATGCTACCGGGTAGAAGTCTCTTTAATTCAATGACGTTATTAATACTTTGCGGCTTGTTATTAGACTCTCTCCCGCTTTACTGTAGACATATATTTAACTGCACATAAAAACTGGCGGCTTTTATCTCTGATGCTATGTTGCATTATACGTCCTTTTCTTGTTGTAGAGGTGTTTGTGCAGCTTTATCGTTTCTGAGGAGATTTACTATCATTCGCTGGCAATAGTGCCAACATTTCCGTCCTGCCCCGAATCCCGGCCGAACATGGTACCGGAGGATCTACAGTTCGAAATCACCCCGCCTTTGTTTATCTTAGCTTGATTTCCCTTATCTGAAGCGAAAGGTTCACATGGACTTGCATCGTTTCAGCCAATTCACCATGGAATACAGAGTCCGTTTGGTGCAATTACCTTATCGTTACACATTGGCGAGGCTGCCGTCATTTGAACACCTGAATGGAGTGAATATTGGCGCCTAGGGCCCCCACACAGCAATGCCTTTTCAGCTGCCCACTCGCAAGCTAGTATCAATTTAGAATTAGCATACTCTAGATAACGACTATCAATGGCATGTTATGGCTCTAGTGGCTCGCAAGCTTGGACAGCTCGTGACAGCCTCGGCTGTAATATTGTTTTAAATAGCCCATGTTCCTCCATCAGAAGCTAGATTAATAACAGTCGCTTCTATCACAGCCTCAAGGAATTTTTACCACCGCCATAACGCGTCGCGCGCCATATTTAACCTTCAATTAGCCGAATTCCTTCACAATGTCTACACGCTCACCAGTAAAAATCACC
Source organism: Fusarium secorum (assembly GCA_013363185.1). Classification (NCBI taxonomy): domain Eukaryota; kingdom Fungi; phylum Ascomycota; class Sordariomycetes; order Hypocreales; family Nectriaceae; genus Fusarium; species Fusarium secorum. Next base: position 10,423 of record JABEEM010000556.1, read on the forward strand.
GAATATGCGAGACCACGCGGCATCACCGCCCTAGTCTTTGGCGGCGCAGTATTCTCTTATTTATGCTTAGCTGGCGTCACCTTGATATCTGAAAACAACACGATCTGGCAAACTCTCGACAACATCTTGCCGGGTAGCGCAGACACCTTTCGCTGGATTGTCAAAACAGGAGTTCCCCCACTTATCGTAATACACTCCATCGAGGCCGTGGCATTTGACCGCACAAGATTAATGCCACATGGCGTTCCAAGATGGGGATTCTTATGGTGGAAATGGGTTCTGAGCTGCTGGATTGAGGGGATTGGATGTTGGCAGCGCTTTGCTTCCGTTGTCAACGCGAAGAAGGCGTCAGCAAAGTAATGCCAGGAGAGGGGATATGCTCCGGGCATGGACCCAGCCTCGGGGAGCACGAAAACATCGGACCTTGAAAGATACGATGTCAAAATAAACTCAGCAAAAGTAGCCTAAGCTTATGCCAAGTTAGCTAAGTCTTTTCATCACTTAGGATTAAGGCCCTGAGCTCTTATGTCTTTCCTAGCCCGGGCACCCTCTCGGACACTTTGGGCGCGTCACTGATGAAGAGGCATCGTCGTGGATGCCCTGCGAATGTCATTGAATGAGAGTTGAGACGCGCTGGAGCTTAAAGTTTCTTATCGCCACTCGAACCGTATAGTGGCATGATTTTATAAGTTTTACAAGGTCAATGACAATTTGATATTGTAGATAGGCGCCCTTTCGTAGAATTCTAGATCGTTGAGGACTCAAATACACTTTCACGAAGTCTAGGTCAATTAAATAATCACGTGCACTCCTTCATGCTCATCTCTTGATAACATATCAATTAAGAAGCTACGGAACTGATAGTGATGTGACCACAAAACCTCAATCTCAACATAAGAGTTCCTAAATCAAGATCGAAACAGCGGTGACCTCTGGCTGAAGAACAGGATACACAATAGAACCAGGAGTCTGTATCGCAGAGATATAGTCAAATGCCAGACCCGCATTCTTAAGCCGACTATAGAAAACCTCAGCAGCGTCCTTGATAGCCTCCGAGTTCAACTCCTTGTTCTCGGTAATGGTGCGGTCCTTATTAACATTGTACAGCGACTTGGCGTAGGTGATGAGGTTGTATCTATCCTCAACCTTGAAACTCAACAGCTCGGGAAGTTGGGCAGCGAGAAGCCAGTCCTTCCACTTAGCGTCCTTGAGACCGATGGGGAGAGCGTCGGTGAGATGTTGCTCGGTGTAACCCTGGAGATCGCTGAGGGTCTTGGGCAGAGGAGTGCAGAGCGCGGGGGGCTTGGATGGGACGAAGCTGTAGTAATAGTCCTGGAGATAGTTGACAGCTGTGTGCTGAGGTGATGCTGTGTGAATGCACATGGTGACAGCATCGATGAGCTGATCCACTGTGGTGATGGTGGGGAAAGAAGGAATCTGGCCACTGGTCTGGATCTCCTTGCACCAGTCCGCGATACAAGCCTCTTTAGCAACGACCTCATCCGAAGTATACTTCGTCTCAAGAACAGACTTGACAAACTCCCTGATAATACCCCAAAGGAGATACATATCAGTAGCATAAGGGTAATTGCGGTACTTATCACCCATCTCGCCCTCGATATCAAACCCCCGCTTCTTGAGATCATTAGGAATGTACTTATCCTGAAAGTTAAAGTTCTTGTACGACCAGTTAACCAGTCCGAAGGCACCGACTTTAGGATCAGGCTTAGGTCCAGAGGCGAAACCGGAGATGCGAGCGATGACGAGAGGAACGAGAAGCTTGCGAGCAGCGTCGTTGAGAGCAAGGGTTCGGAACCAATGAGGGCTGAGGATCTCGTAGAGGATGTGACGCTCGGGAATGGTTCGGTTGGTAGCGACGATGATGGCCTCCTCGATCATGTGCGTGTCGACGAGATGGGTAGCGACCTCGTGTCGTGCCCAGTCGGCTGTTTGGGCAACGGTCTTGGCGTATCTCCAAGGCCAGTCGTCCTTCTCAGCAATCTTGCCCTTGTCATCAGGGTTCAGTCTCTGGTTGAAGATGGTGACGGAGTTATCGAGGGAGCCCTTGTAATCAAGAGTGATGGCCAGTGGGTGAAGGCGGCCGTCCTCGTGGAGCTGGAATACAACGACTGAGGCCGCAGCATATCGATAGCTGGGCTGGCCGTTAGGATCAGGGTTGGGGATCGTGTTTTTGAACTCCTCGTCGTTCTTGACGCCAGTGGCCTCACGGAAGTAGGAGTAATCCTGAATCAAAAGATCCTTGCCCTCCTCGAGCAACTTCTTCACCGCGTCAAGACCTTGCTTCTCTGCCTCAGCAATGTAAGCCTTGATCTTGTCGGCGGGAGCAGTCTCGATGGTCGATGGGTTAACACCGCTAAAGTGCTGTTGCGCAAACTTGGCATCAGAGTACCAATCATCGTGCTCGCCCATGTTTCTGCCCTTCATGATGTCTGCGTTCTGACTTTGTTTGACGCCATTGACAACAGCACCATTGGGCTTCATACCCTGGCCATCGGCTTGTTCTTTCTCTGGCTGGTTATCCTTGCTCCACTTCTCAACGTCGGTAAGGGTTGGTCCGACGTAGGGACCATCGGTTGATGAGAGTTCCTTGGGAATGATGAAGGAGAACATGAAAGCAAGCTTCTTGACGAAGTTGACCTCTGTCTCGTTAAAGATCTGTCCAACGCCTTCTTTTCTGGGGACTCCGTCCGCACTTTGTTGCTCTTCCTTAGGAAGGGTGTCTGTTTTCAGATGAGGGGGATAGCAATCGCTGGGGTCGCTCCATTCGTAGATGCTCTGCTTAACAGGGAGATCACGCTTGACGGGGAAGATGGGCTCAAAGCCTTGAGTGTCGAAATGAGAGGCGGCGCTAGTCAATATCAGTCAGCGACTCTGAAAACAATCAAGATAGGGATAGGAAGGTGTTGCTTACGCTTCTTCGAGGATCTTGTACAGCTCAGTCAAGGCCAATCGGGTACCCATATAGGTACCTGTCTGAAGACCCTTGCGTGCAACAAGCTTGCCATCGAGGGCACCAGTCTTGTCAGTGCTGAGGACGATACCCTGTCTGAGAAGCTCGTTCAAGAAGACGCCCTTATCCCAGACCTCGAGAGGATCGTCTTCAACGGCATAGTTGACCTTGGAGTTGAGAATCTCATCCAAGGTCAACTGAGGAGGACGAGGTGCAAGAGGAGGTGCTGTTGCCATCGTGGAGGATATGCTTGCTTGGTAAAGATGAAGATGGAATGATGAGAGGGATGAAGGATGGAGCGATGGAGCGATAGAGAGATGGAGAAAGTGAATAGAGATCTCGGTTGATACTTTATCAACTACTTTATATATCTTAGTTATCTTTCCATCTTGGTTACTCCACGAAGATGGCAGCTCTTCTCATCAGCGTGACCGATAGCCCTCAGCCAACATCGCCTTGGCGTTTAACACAAACAGTTTAGATCTGTGAGCAGCATGCTGGTCAATACGAGTCTAGAATGTGCAATGTTTCGGATAACAACCCCAGCTCGCCACAAGAACAGAGCTATATTTCTCAGCCAGCCACGGACCAACAGCTACATTTCGAGAAAACGATCAAACATCGTGAAGGAACACAGCCTTCGGCTAGCTAGCTTTGGTAACCGAACAGATGGCCCCAGACCGCGCGGCCCGAGCCCGTCTCGAACTAGCTACATAAGCATCCAGGGTCATTCGCCTTATCAGGCACGGATGCCTTGGTTACAGTACAGTTATTAACTACAAGAAATAGCTGAGCGGGTAAGCCGATGCATTGAGAGCGCCAATCTGAGTAAGCGTTGAATTATGGACCCAGCTGAACACTCTCACAGGGGAACGATGGCAACTGCGCAAATGAGCGGTGTGCATTGCGACATCACGCTCAACACATGCTTGAACCCAGATCTAGGCTCTACTATAGCGCAAGCGATCTCAATTGTTTCAGTTGGCACTACTAGTTCTGCATATTATCGTCTGTAAAACGGCTAGAATTTTCTATTGTGGCTGGCTAGTAGTACCAGAACTGGCATTGGGCTCATTATAGTGCGGCTCTGGGTCTTAGACATTGCTGAAATAGGCTACGTGGCCTGTATGCTAGGCACAAAACGGCGGGACCCGCAACTGCATGGACTATTTGGTCTGACCCCCAATAACGTATGTTCTCTGCATCGTCATGAGCAAGGTTGATCATGCAGCCCAATCACGGCAGAAAGAAAGGTGCTGACGTTCAAGCTAAGCATATGTGTCTTAAATTTCGTCACTAAGCCACGTTATTGTCGCAATGGCGATGGAAACATTCCTGCGCATAGATTCAATATTCCAGACTTTTTTCTCCCACTTCGCCAAATCTGTTTCGTGGAGTCACCTCTCTTACGTTCTGATGACCCTTGCATGGTGGAGGTCAGGTTGCATGTCAGCCTCACCAGTATGGAGTAACAGCTCCAATAGGATCCCTGGGCCTCTTAGGCAGCCAAATTCTTCATCGAGACTTTGCATAGAGCTGAAACCTCAACCAGTCCCGTATACGAATATTACGTGTATGCGCCATTGGAGGGGTAAGACTCTTGTTCAGTTGACAGTGGGCTAGCGCAAATAATATCAAGCTTTTCCTGCAGTGCAATATGAGACAATTCAAGGATATGCTGCTCGCACGCTCTACCCCTCCTGTCAGCATGGGTAATCTTGACATCGCTGTGACGAGCTGAAATGCAAGTTGATAGAATGTTCGTGATGGCAATAAGTCTGGACCCTCATTTTCACTCCATGTCTCGACAACAGGATTACTAGTGGTGGATGGTGGACTCCGGAACGCCTCGCTCGACTTGGCAGCGGCCGCTCTAGAACAACATCCCTCCTTTCGTGATTATTCTGTTGGATTGTGAGCTGGCAACTAGCAGATGCGCGTAAGAGTTGCGCGCATGTTTCGTACTCAGCCTCTCGTCGCCAGCTTCACCTTGTCTTCAAATACCTGCTCTTCTCGCATCGAACTCACTATCTGACAGTTTCCCCACCGTCTCAACTGTTTGCAAACTACTTTCACAATGTCCTCTCAAGTCATCTACCCTACCTCTGGTGTGACCAGCACGACAGATCAGACATCCAAACCGGCCCCAAATGTTTCGTCTGTTGAGACTCAGCCGTCAAAGGACCAGCTCCCCCAGGACTTGGTCAATGCTATGCAAGCAATCTTTGGCAAGCACCCTGGCTACCGAACAAGTAAGTATTTTCAGACAACCGATCTCGATTCAGGGCTCATAGTTTGCCCCTACAGCTCATGCCAAAGGCCTGCTCGTCGAGGGCACCTTCACGCCAACAGAAGAGGCCAAGACGCTTTCCACAGCTGCTCACTTTAACAACCCTTCCACCAAGGTGATCGCACGGTTCTCTGTGGGTGGTGGCCTGCCTCATGTCGCAGACGTGGCCGATGGTGCTACACCCAAGGGCGTCGCTATTCGCTTCCAGATTGACGAGAACACTCACACTGATCTGATCAGCCACTCATTCAATGGATTTGCAACCCGAAATGGCGAAGACTTCCTGACATTCCTCAAGCTCTTTGGCGCAGATGGCTTTACCGATGCGCAGCTGAAGAAGGCCAAGGCTGGCGGCGGAGACTACTCCAAGGAGCAGAAGGCTTATGACCAGGCTCACGCTGCGTTTCTATCTTTCCTTGGAAACCCCGAGCACAAGTCTGCTGCTGCCTTTGTTACCTCAGAGAAGCCTAATCCTCATAACTACGGAACCATCACGTACTACGAGCCCAACACGCATGTCTTGACCAATCAAGACGGCAAAATCACAAATGTCCGCTATCGTCTCGACCCTGCTGATGGAGAGCACCTTTACCCCAACAAGACTCCTGAGGATAAAGAAGTGCTTGCGAAGCTAGGCAACGACTACTTGGAAGATGACCTCCGGGAGCGCTTCCCAGACAAGCCAATCGTGCTTACCATTCAAGCGCATATTGCTGGTCCGGATGATGTGCTAGATGACGCTACCATACCATACCAAAGCAAGACGTTCATCCCTGTTGGCAAGTTGGAGATAAACAAGGTTTCGGATGACAATGCTGCTAAGCAGCAACAGATCGCATTTCATCCTAACCCGGAGAAGGGCGGCATTCAGGGCATCAAGTCATCCAACGACCCCTTGATCCAAGCACGAAAGGGCGTTTACTGGATCAGTGCGGATCAGCGAAGACACGAGAAGCAGGTTGAGTAACGTACTGTTCATAATCAGTCCTGGTTATTAGAAAAAATGCTGTAGACTATACATGGTCTAGTCTGACCTGTGTTGGCTAGCTCTAAACCTAGTCTTTATCAAGAGATATAATATTATCCACTGTCTGAACGAAACGTGATTTAATAGCAGTAACTATTGATGTTTCACCTCCACGGTAAATGAGGATGATTTAGTGTTGCCAACCACCGAGTACGAGACCAGATATGGGCATGTCGAATAACTCCAAGTGACAGATCGTAGTCGGGCTTCTGCGTCCAGTTGATTGGCTGCCAGGCCGGCTTTCCAACATCCGCAGTCCAGTAAGGTTGGTATTGCTCTTCCATGAATTCTCCTGACGGCGAGCCAGCCCACTTTTGGTCTGCGTACATGTAGTAGCCTTTGCCCCGAGGATCCTCAAGGTTTGCTTTGAAGACTAGCGGACCCTCGGCGTACGTGGTGTTCATTGTGCGATGCGTGATGCATGTTGCCACGAGCTCCCATTCATCTGGCTGTGCGAGGATGGATCGTGTTCTTTCTTGGTAGAGATCTTCTGAATCACATGGCAGTCCATACCAAGTAAGATTTACTCCTGTGGAATTGCGGTCGGAAACTATGCGTTGGTAGTATCCTTTCCCGTCCAGGATGATGAATGGATCCAGCGTCCCGTGCCCAGTTCGCTCTGTCATCACTTTTGCAGGACTAAACTTGACAAAATCCCGAGTCGTTGAATACAATGTTTGCCCGCCGTTCAACGGATAACGTCCATTGGGATCGCTTTTGTTACTGGAGTAATGCGTTCCTTTTGAGTACATGCTTGAAGTCCAAAAGACAACAAATTCTCCGATATCGGGATCCCAGATAGCCTCTGGGGCATATGTCATTCCAGCTTCCTCCGGCGACACAAGGAAATGGCGTTGTTGGGATCAGTTCCGCAGGTCGTCAGATTCCCAGACCTCAATGTAGCGACTCGCACCACTTTGAGCCCAGTCCCAGCCTTTCCACCCATACTCTACACCGTCAACATTGAGATCAGACGCAATGAGGAAGAATCTATCGCCCTCTGGTGTGCGTACTACCACGGGATCCCGGGTGCCGTGCATGCCCTTGGTAGAGTTAAGGACAGCTTTACCATCATTGGTGGCCACCCACGCCGTCGGATCGTTACCCACGCTCGTTGCGAAGTAGACTTGCTGGCCCATGTTGGAATTCGACCTTGCAAAGTTTGTCATCGCGTAACGGGAGAACTGGGCAATGTCAACGGCTGGTTGCACCGTGACGGGAAACTCGCGACACAGCGGACGATAGCCGCAGTCTTTGATGCAAGCAGTCAAATGGACCGTAACAGCGTCAGAGCCAATGGTCGGCCACTTGACGACACCCGCAGCAATTCTACCATGAGGCTTATCCGACACCACATCTGGATGGGACGACTTCCAATGTATGTTTACACCTGGGTACGCCGGGAGTTCGGTTGGGAGATGCAGATAGCCACGCACATTATCGGCATTAGGAATAACGATGGCGTCTAGTACCTTTGTGCCAGGTACAGATGCATCAATGGCAAGGCACAAGGAAGATGCAAAGAGATTTGCTAGTACCATAGCGCTTCGGATGCTTACAACCTGGAGAGCCATGTTGTTCGGAGAACACATCTGTGATAGTTGGAGCCAGCAGTAACTTCTAGGACGGTCGGGTAGCCAACGCAACGCACTCTTATGTCAAGGGACGGTTCTCCATGTCGCAGTGAGGACGGAAGTCTTTCAAGCTGCGGTAAGAATGCCGATCTTGCCACAATTTCGACAAATAACTTGTTTCTGATCTGCGACAATGGAGGATTTATCCTGCGGGGCTTTGATAAGACATGTAATGTTTGCCAAAAGACTATGAGTACAAGTCAAGGATCAGAATTATTTAGGCAAAAGTCAATTATCATTGTGTACCGTCCGGCATGAAGTTGGCTCATGCCTCCAGAGGTTTGCGATGTCCGGATAGCACGCCGAGGTGACTGAGCGGCCGTCCCTACGACAAAACAATAGCAATGGACAGGCCGAACAGGATCCAATATTCATCATTGGTCCGGCTGTTGGTTGCATCTTTAGTGCCCCAGGTCTTGTCGAATTCCCCCGCATACCCCGCATTCTTGTTCGATCTCAAAGATTTGTTTGTTTGTCAGTTGAGGGGCTGGAGATTGTTCCCGGCTATACCATGATCTGCAATGAGTCCAAATTCCACCAAAGAGCTTATGCAAATGGCGACGATCCTATCCAAACTGATCCAGGAAGCCAGCCCTGCCATGTGGGTTATTTCTTGCCTCATCATCGCGTTGATGATACATTAGGCTGAATTCGTTTTGTGCGAGGTTTGTCTCTTCGGGTTCACATGAGCGTCATGACTAGCCTTTTGCGCACCTCAAAGGTAGGGTTATAATGCACTTCTCTAGGTAGTTGAGCCGTTAAATGATATAAGTAGCGTTATCCTCTTTATGAGCGATACTTTCTTAGGCATCCGTGCCATTTTATCACTACTCCCTATCGCATCTTCATTGGTGACCTCCATAGGATCATAAACTGGCAGTATGCTATTTCGGACAGCAGTGGTGTCGTCTCTGGCCCTCTATGGCCTAGCCATGGCCGAGACTGGAATTGATGGCTGGCTTCGCTACAAGAAGCTACCATACAAAACCGCAGACAACTTCAAGCATCCCAAGAGCATCATCACACTCAACGCAACCAAATCCAGCCCCGTCTACACTGCTGGCACCGAGTTACAGGACGCCTTCGCGGGTATCTTTGGAGAACAGGTGCCGCCTAGATTCGAGGGCTGCAACCACAAGAACTCCATCATTGTGGGCACTATTGACGCCTATCATGATGCGTGCGGGAAGGCACATCTCCCCGCGGCTCTCGAGGAAGATGGGTTCTGGCTGAGTATCAAAGGTGCATCCGTCAAGATCGTCGGTCAAAATGAGAGGGGCGCACTCTATGGTGCCTTTGAATACGCATCCATGCTTTCCCAAGCCAACTTCTCCGACATTTCCTATATCTCAAATCCGACCAACGCTATCCGCTGGACCAATGAGTGGGATAACATGGATGGCACTATTGAACGTGGCTACGGTGGCAAATCCATCTTCTTCGCACAAAACAAGACCATGCCTGACAGAGCCCGCGTGAAGCAGTACGGTCGGTTGCTAGCGTCGATTCGTATAAACGGCGCCATCCTGACCAACGTCAACGCTAACCCCATCACACTGAAACCGGACAACGTTCGCGGACTTGGCGAAATCGCGACCATACTGAAGCCGTACGGCGTGCAGATTGGCCTTGCACTCAACTTTGCTTCCCCGCAGACTTTGGGTGGGCTATCGACGTTCGATCCGCTTGAGCCATCCGTTGTCTCCTGGTGGGAAGACATCACAAACAAGATCTACGACGAGATTCCGAACTTTGCAGGATACCTTGTCAAGGCCAACTCTGAAGGGCAACCAGGGCCGCTTACCTATAACCGCACGCTGGCCCAAGGCGCTAATCTCTTCGGCGATGTCCTCAGACCGCATGGAGGAATCGTCCTATTCCGCACCTTTGTGTACGAAATGCTTAACATCACCGACTGGAAAGCAGATCGTTCTGCAGAGGCATATAATGCGTTCCAGGGTCTTGATGGAGAATTCCATGATAATATTGTCCTTCAGATGAAGTACGGTCCGCTTGATTTCCAAGTCCGGGAACCTGCGCATCCCTTATTTGGGTACTTCAAGAACGCCAACGCTGGCATTGAGCTTCAGATCGCACAAGAGTATCTGGGACAGCAAGCACACACCGTCTACTTGGCCCCTCTATGGAAAGAGATATTAGATACGGACCTTCGTGTTGATGATAAGCCATCATTTGTACGAGACATCATCTCGGGCAAGCGGTTCAACCGCCGTATCGGTGCTTTCTCTGGTGTAGCGAATGTGGGGATGAGCCAGACGTGGACTGGTAGCCATCTCTCTATGTCTAACCTTTACGCCTTTGGCCGCTTGGCCTGGGACCCTACCGATGATCCCGAAGCAATTATCAAATCATGGAGTCGTCTGACTTTCGGTCTTCATCGCCAAGTGACAGATATCGTCACGCGCATCGCCATGGAATCGTGGCCGGCATATCTGAACTACAGCAGCGGAGACCTGGGACTGCCGACCCTTACAGATGTTACAAACAACCACTTTGGGCCGAATGTTCGAGCTGGCGATGATAACCCCTATGGTATTTGGACTCGTTCTGATTCATTCTCTATAGGCATGGATCGCACTGTGTCGAACGGTACAGGCTTCTCCGGTCAATATCCTCCCGCACTGGCAAAGAAATTCGAACACATAGAAACCACACCGACGAACATGATCTTATGGTATCATCACGTCAACTACACACACAAGCTTCCAACTGGAAATACAGTGATCCAACATATCTACGATGCTCATTATGCTGGGGCCGAAACGGCACATACCTTTCCGAAGTTATGGATGGGAGCACAAGGATTTGTTGATGAAGAACGATTCAATTCTGTACTTTTCCAGCTCACTTTCCAAGCCGGCCATTCGATCGTGTGGAGAGACTCCGTAGTGGATTATTATCACAACCTGACAGGTATTCCTGACGAAGCGGGACGAGCTGGACACCATCCATGGCGCATAGAAGCCGAGGCTATGTCTTATAGCGGATACAAGACCGCTTTGCTAGACCCCATCGAGTCTGCCTCTAACGCCACTGCTCTTGAAACAATTGGTAACAGTACAGTAGCCACGGCTAGCACAAAGCTCTACTTCAAGCCTGGGAGATATGACATCGCAGTTGTTTATTTCGATATTCTTGGCGGGACTTCGCAGTGGGAAGCATACCTGAACGGCAAGACTTTGGGGAAGTGGATTGGCAATCTGGAATCAACTCTCAGCCGCGCAGCGACAACAGAACCAGATGGTGCTTCTAAAGCCCATATCACTTTCCCAAACGTGAAGATTGCCAAAGGGGATATCTTGAAGGTTGTAGGAAAGGCAGACGGCGCGGAATTGGCACCTCTTGATTTTGTAGCATTCCTTCCCCAGGGAGTTATTGATTGATAGGACATTAGCTTTAAATCATTGAAGAATGCAAGGCAGTTAAAGGAATGAATGACATTATCATACTCGAATGCAACTGAAGTATTCGCCTGCCCATACGCATGCCCAACACCATTTCAACCTCGCCAGGGGAGGAAACAAAACTTAGGACCTCAATCCTAAATGACACAAAGACTTGGATAACTTAGCCTAAGTTTAGGATGCGTTTTACTGAGTTTATTTTAACAACTTGTATCAATAAGGTACTGTAGCCTCTTAGGGCCCTCTCCAGTGGAGTGCGCCGGGCGCATAGAAGGAAGAGCAATGGCCAAAATCGCATAGCAGGACAAACTCGAATCTGGAGGTGGAGCGACACGATCAAGCACTCACGCAGACACCTACGCATGGCTCGCTAATTGATTATACTTCTTTGAAGTGACCGAATTCTTTCCAAAGCCAACGAAATACGAGCAGAGAGACGATGAAACTCCCATCTTGAGCCTTGGCGACATTGATGAAAACGCTACGGATGAGGAGCTGCGAGATCGGATGGACAAGACACCAGATCTGCTGCCTTATTCTAGTAAGGTTGGTTGAGGCATATCTCGGTGACTCCATATGTTTCGTTACTGTAGCTTTATCCGGACATGAAAACAAACATGACTACCTCGCTCATATTGTTGCCGGAGCAGTCCGACAGATTGGGCTTGTAGAAGCCTGGACTGGACAATTTACCGGTCTTCGACTTGCTCTTTTATTTGCAGTTGAGACTTGTGGCTGAGAACTTAAATCAGGATAGAGAACTTTTTAGCAAGCGGTTGGACGAAGACGATTTCGATGAACCTGAAAGCCTCGTTCTTGTCATTGATAACAGTGAATATGGCTTTCACCTCGCTTTGGTCCACCAGGAGGATGGCTTAGCTCATATGCTCCGCCACAATTATCATCCTTATACTGAAACTGAAAATGCTACTGATAGGGCGTCATTACTCCAACAGGCCATCGAAGAGATTTTCAAACCACCGTTCGACTACAAGACGGTAGACAAGTGCTACAGATTATCAAGGATCTTGTAATCTACGGTGATAATATCTGGGATCCTCACTTTCGAAAGATTCTTGATGCAACTCTAGACTCACGCCTGATTCGGGATGCATTCCAACGTCAACCGGTCTACGCTCCTGCTATAGGGCTTGCTGAAATCTCATTTCGCATGCTGAATGATGCCTCAACTAAAGTGAGAAAGACAGCTCCGTTTGGGCGTCGCTGGAAATCTAGAGGGAAGGGTTGCGCAAAAGATTATGGGGCCCAAATACACGTATGTCTCATTGGAGAGATAAAAATAGTACCTGAAACTGAAATAGCGGTAGTTGAGCATAATTAATAATCTGAACCTGATAGACTACGGTATTTGGTGGGAATAGTTGCCGCTTGCTGAAGTACTTGATGAGCTCATATATACGTAATAGTCGCGTTATGATGTCAACCTTAACACCAAGAAGAGAAAGTTATCACGCGACACAACCCTACAACTATTGGCTAACTTAAAGATGCGCGATCTCCAAGCTTGAGGTATGACGATGAATCTTTGGCCCTTGATTGAGACATCATTTCAGCCGCTTCCTTTGGGAGAATGTGGTCATACGTCCAGCGCCGACAGATCGCCAATCGAGTAAGATTAGAGCACCGAAACCACATCGAATCAGTCGATTGTGCTAGGCCTTGTCTTCAAAAACGGTCATTTTCACCACGCAACAACGGAAGAACCTCTGAAAAAGTAAGCCAACAAGAGCCTAGCGAGAGTCGCTTTCAAGTCCAAAGCACATGCGAAGATGATCCTCTGAATCCATTGAACTGGCCGAGATCAGCAAGAGCGAAGAATATCTTCATCATTTGCTTTCTGGTATTCACGCAATGCTGGGCTGGTTCTGCAGTCTCGATGGGGAACTCAATGGCCAGTCAAGAGTTTGGTGTCGGTCAAGTCGCCGAGAATCTCTCCACAGCCATGTTTCTCTTCGGCGTCGGAACCGGGGCGTTATTCGCTGGACCCATATCTGAAACTGTTGGACGAAACCCTACTTACTTGGTGGCCACTGCGTTCTATCTTTGCTTCCTTGTTGGATCGGCTATGACACCTACCTTTGGTGGGCAAGTTGTCTGTCGATATTTCGTGGGCTTATGGGCTAGCGCAACGTTGACGATCAATGGGGCGAGTGTGAGTGACCAGTTCAGGCCGGTTAAGAGAGCATTGGTGTTTCCGATTGTTGCTTGGGCAAATGTGGCGGGTGAGTCAATCTCGATATGCAGAGGCTGAAGCATGATTGTTAACATCCATATAGCCCCCGTGATTGCACCCATAGCAAGCGGCTGGATTGTCTCCAACCCGAGGCTCGGTTGGAGATGGACAGAATGGACTACTCTGATGATTTCCGGAGCTGCCTTTATAGTGGCCTTACTATTCCTCCCCGAGACATACTTTCCGCTGATTCTATCATGGAAAGCGAAAGAGCTTCGTCGCGTTACAGGTGATCAACGATATACCTCGCAACATGAGCAGAAGCATTCATTCTGGAAGCAAATGAGAGAAACGCTCCCGCTACCAGCAACCTTTTTCCGCAGCGAACCGGTCATCATTGTACTAGGTCTCTACCTCGTCTTGCTGTATATTCTGCTCTTCAGTTTCTTATCAGGCTTTGACTACATCTTCAAAGAGACGTACAAACTCGAGCCTGGATACCAAGGCTCGTGCTTCGCTGCCATTGCCGCTGGAGCCACGGCCTTCGTTCTTTGTGGACCTGGACTCTACGAGTGGGCAAGACAGCATACCGAACGAGTTCGAGGAGCATCTATACAGCCAGAGTTCAGGCTCTGGCCAGCCATTGTGACAGCTCCATTCCTCCCGATCGCACTATTTTGGCTCGGCTGGACTAACTATTCCACAATTTCCATCTGGAGCGGACTTGTGGCTTGCTTCTTGTTTGGGATTGTGCTGACATCCATCTATGTCAGTAGCTATGAATACATCACTGATAGCTACGGTGAGCATTCTGCTATAGCTTTGGGCAGTATTACCATGTCCCGTTACCTAATCGCTGGCGGAATGGTCATGGCTGCGCGGCCGATGTATGAAAGTATTGGAGTCCATTGGACGATGACAGTTCTAGGGTGCGTGGCAATGTTGCTTACGCCAGCGCCAATTTTGTTCTGGAAGTACGGTCCTCGGCTAAGGCGCAGAAGTCCATACGCAACTACTGATGTATAAGGCTTTTGTCGTCTTAGAGCTTTTCAATTCATGTACAATAGCAGTGGAAAAATCAGTGGATTGCAAAATAGTATTATCTCGACATTATAAACGTGTCTTCGTACGAGCTGCTATTACTTGACAAGATTCTAATCGGATCCTCTACTCCCAACCTCGTTCGACCTCAAACTCAACTGGATCAATATGGCTCAATCTAATCGGCGGACCACTCGGATCTTCACAAACTTCATTTGCAGAAGACTGACCAGGAGGCAACATTACATCTTCCTTCCTTCCATAACGCCACCATTCAACCTCCTCATTATCACGTACTTTAAGTTGGTACATGTGGCCGGGCTTAAAGACTCGGTCGCCTTCAAGGCCAGCAGATCGAAGGAACCTGTGAGTGATGATAATAGGCTTTTCTGGCTCTAGCATAATGAAGTAATCGTCGTCACGGCCACCGAGTTCATAACTAAACTGTGGTCTTTTTGGACCTTTGGTAGACTCGAGCTGGAGCGGCAAACCAGTCGTGAGATCCGTACAGATGAAGTTTTTACGGCGCTGGGCAAGTCCAAGTTTGAAGATGGTGTGCCATGTGAGTATAGTGATAGGTTCAGAAGCGTGTGAGGTTGCTGTGATGGAGATAGTGGCACTGGGAGGTGATACAGAGCCTCTGGTGAATGTCGGCGGATCAATGGATAGCCTCACCGAGATTGTTGGGGGGCTGGGCGAATCATCAGACATGTTATAGAAGGTAAGGGTACATTAACTGAACAGATTAATACAACTAGGAGTAAAAGATGACTCTCGCTGACGGGGTTTTGTTTTGTTGTGTAGTGGTGACTGAGAAGTCCTGAGTGTACGTAGCATGAGGCTGCCATGACATCATTCATGGTTCCAATCAACAACACAGTTGTTGATCAGCAATTGAGCAAGCGTAAAGTCCTCGAATCAATGGAAAGAAGAGACACATAATGCCTATAGCTTATATATTTTATTGCCATCACTATCACTTCAGTAAGTCAAAGATTTATCTAACGTCCCAATCTTGTGAGTTGCAAATACCAGAGCTGGTTTGCCATCTGAACACTACACTCCCATGAACAAGGCGGGCCCCTGGCTACTATACTCGGTATGCTATCATACGTCTTCCTGTCAATTTGTCAGTTGAATGTGGACATTAATGAACCGCTCCATGACACACGAACCTGATACCTATGTAAATGTCACATGTCGGACAATAACCGTTGTGCATCATCCAAAGACACATTGGTCTCAGAAGTAAGGACCTTGCAAAGCGTCTTTGTCACTCCTCGACCCAACCCCACGTCGCTGCAAACATACACGTGCCCAGTTGTGGATAAGCGAAGCTATGTCCTTCGATTGCTGGAGGATAAGATCTTGAACGTATACCTTGTTCCTCTGCTCTTGCAAGAATGCTGTGTACATCCTGAACTTGGAGCCCAGCTCAGCGGTATATGCCTTTGATGACAGACGTGTTAGCAATCACACAATTAGCAAGGGCTAAAAGGGACTTACGTTCCACTCCACCGCGTACAAGAAGTCTTCAGCCCTCTTACGGCAACCATACAATAGCGTCATGGGTGCAAACTCTTTGTCTTGACGATGCATCGCGATTCGTTCTCTGACAAATCCACGGAAGGGAGCAACGCCAGTGCCGGGACCCACCATGAGAATAGGTATTGTCGGATCAGCCGGGAATCGGAACGTCGAAGTCCGTACAAAGACTGAAAGGGAAGGCTGTGGGTGAGATCGTTTTGGAGGCAGCGTGTAAGTCATCGGCTGCACTCGGCTCCTGGACATAACTTCATTTTCGGTGGAAGCAAAGTCCAAGATAAAGTTCGTCGCAACGCCTGAGAAGTGCCGATTTGTGTTTTAAATCGGAAACGACTCAATAGCCACGGTGATGGAGACTTTGCTAGCATCAAGAGCAGAAGACGAAGATATCGAGTAGTACCTCGGCTGCAGCTTCGGCATGGCCTCGATGATGATTGCAAAAGGAACATTTACGGTCTCATCAGGAAACAAAGCGTCCATAATAGAAGCAATCTTGTAAAAGTTACCCTCTGTAAGGGCCAAGAATGCCTCTTTATCCTTGCCGAGTTGGCGAAGCTTCGTCCTCTGCTTAACATCCGAAACGCAGTTCGCAAAGGTGGATACGACTTCACGGGTGCCTGGCCCGCAAATGTCGATATAAAAACGAGCTACGGATTCGTAGCTGCACGATGACGGGAATGGCGGATTCAGATCATCCGAGAGCGATCCACGCGGATAGTCTCATGTCGCTTTTCCCATAGCCCGAATATTCTCAAGAAGTGCTCGACTTCGACGTCGGAATTGATGGTGAAAACAGAGAGATGGTCACCGATGTGATAGTCAAGCTTGGTGCCTTTGAGGTCCAGTTCCACATGTATGTAGGACTTTGAGGTCCAGTTCCACATGTATGTAGGACCGACCACCAGCATCTGAGAGCAGCCTTGACTCCGAAATAGGTGCAAACCAGTGGTTTGTAACTGCTTGTGCCTGCTGTGCGAGATTCCTGTCCGTGTAGTCCGCCTGAAGATTGGACCATGGTGGCTGGGTATCTCAACCACCTCGAAAGCAGGCTCTCGCTCTCCAGCCTCTTGCTCGACCAGATCAAAAGCTTCCATGACTTGAGGCCACATTTTATCTTTCCACTCAAAAAAACCTTCGGCGTTTGTTCCCTTGCCGTCATCAGCTTCGCCAACAGGGCCAAGGCGTCTGGCACCGCATTGCTGTAGTTTCTCATCGACTTTGCGGATCACAGCGTTGAAGTGGGCATAGCTAGTATTTCCCAATCCGAAAGCAGCGTATGACAGATTCTGAAGACCATGTTCTCGCAGTCTGTCAAACGGTCCATCATCGTCCTCATTACTCAAGAAGTTGTAAAATTGTTCCGCATTATCTGTTGGCTCTCCATCGCCATATGAAGCAAGGACGAAGAACACGATAGTGTTCTCAGGTAGTCTATGTAAGTTCTGATAGGTGTACTCGTCGATCTCAGCGACTGTCGAGCGTAGAGAAAATCGGGTATGGGCTTCAGAGCAAGCTTCTCGGCGAATTCCTGTGCCTTTCCGCTTTGAGACCCAAATAGGATGACACAATTCTTTTCCTCCTCTTCTAGCCTCTTGACGATGCATTTGTCGCTTGATACATTAGAATCATCATCCGTATCTGCCCCAAAAGCTTTTGTCTTTGTTGAGGCTTGGAAGAGGAGTTCCAGGAGGGGACCATGGCCGAAATAGGCGATTAGTGAGACGAGTACTGCTGTCAACACCGTCATCATCCCATCGAACACAGGGACATCACTAGGAGTCTGTTATGGTGAGTTAGATGTGTAAACGTATGGGAGTGCCGTGGGCATACTTACGGTAACCGTTTCTGCTTCCATTCTGAACAGGTGTTTGGCCAGGTTTCATCAATGATGGAATAACTTCGTTCTACAGCAGATATGATGAACAAAGCACCTTCTAGACGCAACTTTAAATTCCATGATGCCAAATACTGAAATCACATGCTCATTCGCCAGTCCTCAAAGGTGCAGGAAGCTTGGCCCCGACTGATGTGACGCGCAATTTGAACCCTAAATCCTTGGGTGAGAAGCAATTTTAGGGTTCAAGAGACTGAGTAGGTAGTCTTGCACCTTGATGGAGTGAAGGAGAGCTGACTTGGCGGTTTTTTGAGCTGTTATCTTGATGAACTGTTTTTTGGATGATCCTAGCAACTTCTACTCGTACTTGCGCCTGTACGCCTCCTCTGTGGCTGCTATTCTAGCTTGGGGTTTCTGAGCGACGACTCTAGATTCATTTTGGTACAAGCATGTCTCTGCCATAATTGAAAAGGTAAAATATTCTTTGCAACGCATTTCTTCCTGTTGGTCTAACTCTGCTTATAGTGGCTTGAGGCAATTGAACCCGGTGCCACGCCTCCCGTCGACCTCATCCCATGGCTTTGGTACATCCCCGGAAAATGGAAGTCCGCGTCTATAAGATTCGAGATCACATGGACAAAGTCTGGAGCCAAGCACGAGCAATGGTCGACGACCGACGCGCCAGAGGTGATCGTCGAGAGTGTATGATCGATATGAAGTTGGATGAGTATGAAAAGAACGGTTGGCCCATGTCACAGCATGCCTTCAACAATCTTTTCTGCGAGTTGATGGAAGCAGGTGCTGATACCACGGCGAATCAGATTCCTACTTTGATCTTGGCTTTGGCGAAATATCCTCAGTTCCAGGAGAAGGCGAGAGTGGAGATTGATGCTGTTTGCGGTACGGAACGAGCGCCTGTTTTTTCGGATTTTGCGAAGATGCCTTATGTCAATGCTATCGTCAAAGAGGGTTTGCGATGGAGACCAACGTAAGTTGACCTTGGGTTTGGAATCTTCTTCATCAGAGTGCTTACTGGACATTGGGATAGTTCCGATCTAGGACTGCCTCATACCGTCACCAAGGGTAAGTCTATGTTGCTCCTATCGATGCAATTCATGCGGTAACTAACCTTTTGACAGATGACTACTACGATGAAATGCTGGTTCCCAAAGGAAGTACTATCTTCGTCGGCGTATGGGCGATGCATCACGACGAGGATTACGACGGAAGTCATGACACCTTCAACCCCGACCGCTACCTATCTCATACAAAGCTAGCAAACGAGTACGCCGTTGGTCCAGATACGAAAAACGAGATACGTCCATCCCTCAGTAATACCCAGAACCACTAGCTAACTTTCGTCTTTACATCACTATGGGTATGGTGCCGGACGACGTATCTGCCCTGGAATCCATCTGGCGGAGCGGAGTATGTGGCGAATCACTGCCAAGTTATTGGGGGCGTTTGAGTTCTCTGAACCAATTGATCGTGTAACCGGGAAGGTTAAACCGCTGGATCAAGATGCATATACGTCGGCGAACTTGGTGTGTCCACTACCTACAAGGTTAATATTAAGCCGCGAAGTGCAGCACATGTTGAAGCCATCAAGAGGGAGCTTGAGAGTGCAGAAGCGTTTTTATCTCAGTATAACTAGCTATAGCTATGGTCTGGTTGGACTTGAGACTAGTCATCTATAAATATTAATTATTGCTCATGTACAGTTGTGTGTAGTGTGTCTAGGGGAGAAAAGACAACTCGGGACCTTGATCCTAAGTGACGAAAAGACTCAGGTAGCTTGGTATAAGTTTAGGATGAGTTTAGGATACCTTTTGCAGAGTTTATTTTAAAACCCTATATCAAGGTCCCATGTTTTCTTGCTCCCAAAGTCTGTTAGCCATGCTGGAGTCCATCCAATATGTTGTCCCACATACCATCATGCTCATGGAAAGCCCCACATAGATCCAGGGTAAGTAATTCTGAGCCAGCGGCCGTTTAACCGAGCTATCAAAGCTGTTATTAAACTCTATAATCAGGATTGCGGGGTAGAGGTCATCTACTCAACTAGGCACTATCTTATTGGCTGCTTTGGAAAGGCTGAGCGTCTGTAATCCATGTACCCCGGATCTTCCGCTTGACCTTGTGGATCTGCTTCGGCAGATGAAGCGGTACCAGGTGCAGAGCAGAGCCCAGACCGCATTTCTCTCTCCCAGGGGTTGACTGTAGATACCTTGCATGTGAGACAGAAACAACAGATGAGAGATTGATGTTTTCTTACCCCGCGACGACCCCAGATTTCGTCATTGCACCAGCGGAGCCGCAGCTGCACAGCATTATTGATGGACCTTTGCATGTTTAGAGTGTTCCTCTTACCTTGCGGAATAGTTTAGGTCCCGCGTTTCTTGATCTGTTATTGTTTACCCAATGCCATCCGCTCGTCTTTAGGATCATGAAAGGCTGCTCGTACTGCCACCGAACGTTCCACAAGACAGAGCATCTTCTCCGCCACGAGCGCTCTCGTAAGATCATCCCCACATGGAACCATCTCAATCGCCAAATTGACCCATGCTTAGATACAGGGGAGAAGCCATATCGATGCGATACATGTGGTCGCGGCTATGCACGGAGGTAAGAAGCCTTCTCGTTTTCTGTCACCGCTGGTATTGACTGCAACAGCGATGTCCTCCTTCGCCATGTTAGATACTTTCACCCAAACAGCGACACCTCACAAAGAGAGCGCCGAAGATCCGATGTCTCAACGACCGAGAAGAGCCGACAGCGCCGACAGAGTGTCCTGGCCGATTCTATAAACGTGTGTTCGATACCACCGCCGGAGCTAGACGAAGGATCAGAAGTCGAGACAGATCACCAGCGAGAGCAAGAGAATAATCACTTGCGCGATGATGGGCAGCCGCAACAGCAGGAGGATAGTTCTATTACCGTCGATAACTCAATGGCGCAGTTTTCAACGTCTGACCTTGATGCATTGGCTACGGTATCAATGCTGCAAGCTCTTCACGAACAGCCGACTGAATCAGCCAAGTTAGCTTTGGAAGATTCTTTCGATGACCGAAGACCTGCAAACCACTCCCCTGATATTCGCCAGCATGATAGTGAACTGTCACCCATGAGCTTCTCGCATCATATGGTAGAGACGACACTGGAGACAGCCACCCCGACCTTGTTCACCGCCAATGCCGAGTTTCTCAGCCCCGGAGCCAACTCTTCCTCTAGGCT